>UZAF01018374.1:1070-15859 GCA_900617895.1 Haemonchus placei | reverse complement strand
ATCTAACATTTTTTGTCAAATTTCGCCAAAAAACCGGATACCCCAAAAATTGACGTGAACTGTGCCTTTAAACCTACTTGTCTTCATGGGTTTGGGTTGGGTAGCGCGTTATAGGACTTTGCACTTTATCCTTTTCATGTCTTCGCGTTGAAATTGGACTGTAGGAGCTATAAATTGTTCATTTCCAGGCATCATCAACGGCAACATCCGGATGGACAATAAATCTGTTCCCAACACAAACCCCTAGTCCGTCAGTGATGGGCAGAAGTGGTCCTATTGGAAAGAAAGTGGTCAGTCTAACCTCGAGGACTCTTTTGAGCCAGAACTTCCAATGCGAGCTTCAGGTTGATTCCGCTCTCTTTGCACGGTCTTCGTTTCTGTCGCAGTCGCTGAGCAAAACTGGTCACGCTTCCGACCCTGGTCCTAAAGCTTTACCGACATCTCCACCGGCTGCGCCAATCCAGTCAATGGCTATTGATGGAACTCGAAGTGACGAGGGCGATACTAGAGAGGTCGGTGTTTCTAGAAATATCCGAGAACCAGAAGTGCATAACCTTTGCGGGGCAACCAGTGAGCAAGGGGGCCACTTCGCCCATGAGCTTTCATATTTTCAATGCCGTTTCCAATTGATAGAGCGGATCTAAGCCTGTTCGAGTTGTAAATAAGTGGATGTTCGACATTCCCAGTCTTTCAGGTACTGCAATCACCGTCAGCCGCGTTAAGAACCCTGATCTCGCATCACACTCCAAGCACCTCTGAAATGCTCAAACGGCCTGTACTAGCATTCGTTGTCGAGCATCACGATTTGAAAAGGTATGTAAACGAAATTGCTCGCTTAATGTTGTAACCAGGCGTGCGGTTGCGGTGCTGTCAGTATTGCAGCCTACTGGCCATGCATAAATGTCTGAAAGTGGAAATGAAGGAACAATAATTTTGTTGTTTCATACTCGATCCTTTTTAGACTTCGAGCTGCATGCGAGCAGTCGATTATACGAGCGATTGGGTTTTCACATGCTTTTCGGGTTTGGAATTGGTTACTCCGTTTAGTTTCGTCAGAGACCAGGTACTTAATATCTGTTCAATGTTCAAGTCGGGTTCTTCCATTTTCCATTTGGAACCTCGTATTTTTGTAGTTTTTCTGAGAGTTGCTCTTCAGGGATCTTTGTAGATCCCATTGATCATAGCCTATTTACTTGTTTACTTATTTCCAGTGTCTCCGACATCATCCTACAGTACCTCACAGCGCTTTCATCGTACAGTTCTTTGTCCGAAATAGTATCTCCACAAGTGGTGCGAGTGCTTCCACATCCCTGGAGATTATGCTTCCTGGCTGGGCCGTTGGCAGGTAACCATAAAAACGTCGACTTCCTTTTGAGTTTTAACGAATTTCATATCAACTCAAGGAACATTCATGCACCGTTTTTGAAAGTTTTGCCTCGGATTCGAAGTTAATTGATTTTTTGGGTTCGGCCAATTCCCATTCATCATGCCAATGTTCTGTGATGGGCCCATACATTTGACTCTCACTCGGAATCGCTTGGATTCGTAATCGACCTACAATATTATTGGTGGAGCCATGATAACCAGTGTTTTTGTGCCCAAAAGAGGAGACATAATTCACATGATAAGGTCTCGCTTCGTGCTCCAAAGATTGTGCCCCTGAATTTGAGTTCGCGCATCACTCCTTTACCCCTGGAGTACTCTCCATATTTTACTTTATTTTTTTTCAATCAGTACATTTGCCTAGGTATCTGGGCTTTGACTTGACCACCCATAAAACCAGTCCATGCTCAAGTCAAATTTTTGGCTACCTTATGTAACATTGCTTAAAAGAACATTAGTTGATCCGCCAGGGATTTTGCCGATGAAGAACAGGTCTCTTATCATAGCTCCACCCAAACTCTGAAGAGAAATTTAATAGGAACATTTGGGAGAATTCGGGTTACGTATGAGCAAATGTATGATTATATCCGTATGTATTATTATTATGTATGTATCCGAGCTTCTGTAAATGTGCTTCATTATAGCAAAAATGGTTCAACATCTCCACGCATTTCTCTACACCATTGCTGTCATACTGCAGTCGTCCGGGGTCGACGGTCGTCTTCGTTCGCTATGCTTCAAAGCGTGGACCATTCAGCTGACAGCTCATGAACAGGTAACTTAATCTGGCTCTGTTTTCTCTACTTTCTCCAAAGTCTTTTGCGAAGCCAACTCAACAGTTGGCAGCTGCCAGCTTTGACAGTGCTAATTCGACTATTGTTCATTCAGGAACTGCTCATTCTCACGTGTAACATCCTTGGAACGGTCGGTGGTGTACTGTCGGAACCATCAGTTTCTGAAAATTGGATAACAGATTCAGCAGACCGCTCTCACACCGTCCAAAAGGGTCATGAGAGTGTTGATGTCAAGGTTGGTGATTCCTAAAGTATGGCTGTTTAGTTGTTCCTTGAGAGCGCATGTTTCGAGCCAGAGCAACTAACTAGGAAACGGTGCATGTGCACCGTTTCCTAGTTAGTTGTCTCACCGCGCCTCACGTTTAGTGACCCTTGTCACCTAAAAAAGGGGAGGTCACAAAAGCTGGGTTTGAGCATCAAATAGTAGCACATATCTCCCAATTTTCCTTTATTTGCCAAAAAGGTCTAGTGCAATCGAATCATCTTTCAGGACGGAGGGTTTTTTGGCGTTAGTTAATCCTGTCGCTCGGCACACGCCATGAACTCACTTTCCATTCAGAATAATAGCGGCGTTATGTTTGTAGTAGTGGAATGGACTATAACTAGTGGAGGCTAGCTGATTGCAGTTCAATATTCAATACATTAATCCCCCATCCGAGTTTTTGAGGCGAGAACCAGTTGACCGAATTGGTATGGATTCAGGGCATGGTTGGCCTGGGCTGATATTCATCCGAGACCCGATCTCCGGTCCGTACATATGTGATGAAGCGCTGCTTGCCGCTACACCAGTTCTGCCCAAAAACGATGGTAATTTATGAGTGCATGGTTTAAGAATTACCAGTTTTTTAGGAAATGCGGGATGTAACAAGTCATGCTCGAATAGAAGCCAGTTCACGGCAGGCAATGGTGGTTTGTCTGACGGACGGAAGCCCTGAAACCTTCTGGGAAAGCGGTGATGAAGTTCGTTTTCCGATACTTCTCTTTTTTCTTTTTACAAACTTACTCTCCCCTCACCACCTGTTAGCAGTGCGCGACTTTTAAACACAATGATCTTTTTTGTTTATTTACTTTTCATGAAATGGTTTGTATTTTACGGCAGACTGGTTGCTACCGTTGCCGAATTTTTTCGTCCCGTCAGCGATAAACTCAGGCGACACTCACCATGTAGCCAAACTATCTCTCGTTTTTTTTCGATTCTTACTTTTTTATTTTCATTTCTTCAGGATAAAAGTCGTTCTCGTACGTTGAATGTGACATTTGATGGCTGTTCACCGATTCTTCTCTGCCTCTTCATCGACAATTCACGCGACGAAGCTTGCCGTACTTCGCAAATCGCCTTCCGTGCTGCGACATCCGACGGATCGCGACGAGATTTGATGTTGAAGAATCTCGATCAGGTGCTCAGAGCTAGTATTTTTTGGTTCTGAGTTTTACAGAAGAGCCTATATTTTGTCGAGTTCCTAAAAACGTCGATTTCCAGAATTTCTGCGGTTGGGTGAAGTGTTGCGTGGCCAATGTATCTCATGTCAATGTATCTCTGAAGGGACCTCACAATGCGTCCAGAGTGCGGCAGGTAAACCTTCTTTCCCTTTGAATAAGCTACTCTCAATTCATCGCCAGTATGCGAGCCAAAATGTTCAAAGCAAGCCTAAACCAACTGCTGTTTCCTAATCGTTTATCTGGTCAGAGTAACCCGAATTTCAAAGGGAAATCGGATTATTGTATTAGATTTAGCGCACATGCATACAAGTGCGCGGGCTGCGCTCTAATGGGCGGTACTGAACAACGAAACCCGACATTAACCATAAACCCTACTCGCCGAGCTCGATCAAGCTCGTTTCGAGGGTGGTCAATGTATAAAATGGTACTGTGGAAGTATATTGTTTATTTTCAGCTGCAACTATTGGGTTTCTTGCCGGATAGCAATGGAGAGGTAATACGGCCGTCAGCATCTCATCAGCTATTCTTCAACAACACTCAGCACGATGCATTCGCGTTGTTTCAAGCCATTTCTGCTCAGGTGGGTGCTTAACCTTTATAAAAGCAATTCTTCTTGGTCACGGATTACTTCTTGTGCTTTCAACATCGATTCCACGGATCATACTGATAAAATTACTCTCTCAGCCTTTGCGAAGCGAAGAAACTTCTAGGAAATGCAGTAAGCATAGCCAGGCTGCATCAAATTTTCATGCTATAATTTCAGGCGTTCTCAGGCGACAGTTGCGAACAGCAAGATGCGTTGCGTGAACGTGTTGTCGATTTGCTTTTCAGTCGCGTTACACTGCAACCGCTTCAGAATTACGTTTGTACACAAGTTGAAGCGGCATTGGAGAGGTGAGCGGCTTGCACTTCGATTTAACTTCAAAATAATTGAGGCGAGGTTTGTAGGTAACGGGTTGTCAAGGCTCATAGGCATTAGGTAGACAGGAGAATATGGAGGCATGCCTCAGATCCTTTGTTGGTATTGACGGTCACACATCGCCAGCTTGTGCTTGATATACCACCTCTTCATAGGAATGAGATAGTTGGCGTAACTAGCACTTTCAAAGCAAGTAAGGTGAGAGGGAAGGCTCTCGCCCGGGAACTGTGGAGTGGTAGTGGACGACCATTTAAGAAATTTCCAGAAATTCGCGGCTTTCTGTTGCTTGAACCCTTTCGCCCTTTCCCTGTCTAGGTGTATCCATGGGTGATTCGAGGCACTTTTAACAAACTAATAACTAATTCGAACTTGAAGAGCCATTTTCCGTGATGCCATGCTTTACCGTGCAAGTAGTAGGCAGCCAACCTCCTTTGCCCATACCTGACTTTGAATTCACAGAAAGCACCGAACTTACCCCTTTCTAAGTTTCTTGTTCGCCATGAGTTGTTTTTCAGAGAAGTCGAGCGATTATGCAGCCAAGGGAAAAGGAACTACTCTTATGCTGTCGGCTTACTGGCTATGGCAAATCGCATGTGCGAAACTCGAGGAATAGGCAATGGTGACGCTGACGTCGCCGCGAGACGTCAAGTACTCCTGGCTGCCAGTCGGTTACTGGCATTCGCTCCAGAGGTCAGTACAACTTATTTCCAGTTTCGTCCCTCTCAACATTAATTGTTCAGGCCGTCCAAACCCAGTGTTTGTCATCTTTGTGCAGTCTTTTGCCCACAGCTCATCCATCAACAGTCGATGTTTCGCGTCTTCTGAAGCATCTACTGGTACCAGTAGCTAAAGCACTAGTACTCCAAGTCAGGGATAAAGCGGCTCATTCGGTCACCACGGCTACCATGAACGTGAGTTTGGTCCTTGGAATTTAAACCGAGCTCAGGCTGAGCACGAAGGTTACCAAATTCTTTCATTTTCAGACTTGCCTATCCAATGCTCCACAAAGCTGGCGTACTGATCGCCCAGTGTCGCCTGAAATTGGCAAAATGACGGCACAATTCATCAATGACGTCTGGTTAGTGATATCCCAGAGCCTCTAGAGTTTATCATTTTCCCCCCACGAATCGAAATTTTCAAGCTCTGGCAACTTCAACGATGACTGGTCGGTATGTATGCGACGGGAATTGGCCACGGTACTGTTGGGTGTCGTGCAGTTGACGACATCGCTGTCGAAGTCAGCCTCTCTCGAGAGCATGAGCAAAGAGCCAGTTCACTCCATACTGAATTCCAAGAGGTAGGCTGAATCCTATTTATCTTAGAAGATGGTGTAGGAAAAAATGCTCATGTTTTTGAAGGTTCTGGCTATCCGTCGCCGCGTTGGCACTCGTACGGGACCGTTCATGGTTGGCGTTGAGTGAAAAGTGGAACGATGTAAGGACACCAAGTAGGGAACCGATAACCTTGTGTGAGAATCACGACGACGGTACCACACCGGCACAGGTTACTTCTTCAACATCTAATGCTGATTTCAGGAAATGTTGCAGATTACGGTATGTTACCGTATGAGCTTTGAATTTTGCTTTTAGGTGTTCTGTTCGGATTGCGAATGTGCATTGTGTCGTGAATGTTTCTCCGTGATGCATCTGCATAAGAGAAATCGTTCTCATCGGGTAACTTCGTTAGCCCCACCACCTGCTCGATTGGAAGAGATCGATATTCATCAGGGATGTGCTCGGATGCGGGTGGCCAATCTTTTGGTTCGTGAATTATCATTTACCCTCGAGAGCCTCTGCGGTAGCCTCAACCGCCCTTTTTCAGATTCTTTTCCATGGCGAGTCATTAAACGGTCTCGTAGAACTGCCTGCTGACCCATTCGCAATTTTCACGAATGCGACAAACATCACCGCCGGGCGATCGACACCGTCTGCCTGTAGGTTCTGTGGTAACGCGCTCGACCCGCATAATCAGGTACTTGTCGGTTATTCATTCACAAAGTTGTTTTCAGTGTTTTTTTTTTCAAAAAATCCCTGAATGTTCTTATATATTAATGGCCTTCCTTACAGCTAATGGGAGTCTGCTCGCATCCGGATTGTGTCCGTTTTTCGGCAACGGCCTGCTGCCGTAACTTACCGTGTGGACATCCATGTGGAGGTATTGCCGGCGAAAAGGAATGTCTGCCATGTCTCATGTGCGACAATGAAGGTAAAACCAGTTCTGTGCTTAACTAACCCAACCGCCAACCTGGATAGCCCTTCACGGAAGTCATAGCTAAGAGGAAGTGAACAGAAAAGGGTTAGAAATGGAGGAAAGATATCTTTTTCGAGCTGGTCGCTATTTCGACCTCCACTAGCTCCTGTTTTTCACAATCTCTCTAACGTGTACTACTGACTAGTCACTTACTCTGACGGCTAGTGGACGTTTTGATTGTTTCAGATGCAGCCCAAGATGGTGACGATGTGTGCGTCGTGTGCTTTACGGATCGCCTTTGTGCAGCACCCTGTATACGTCTTGGCTGTGGACACCTTTTGCACTATCATTGCGTACGGGCAGTTCTCGAAAAACGTTGGCCTGGTCCGAGGATTCAGTTCCGCTTCCTGAATTGTCCCCTGTGTAACGTGCAGGTGAGTTTCAGAGTTTGGGTTGTAGCGGATACGGTCGTCAGCACAAGATTCAAAGATCGCATCAAAACTTCAGATGTCACATCCCGGTTTAACGGATCTGCTAGAGCCCCTGTTGGCGTTGAAGGCAGAGGTTGCCCAAAAAGCGAACATGCGACTTGAGTTCGACGGCCTTCTGGGCTGCACCGCTCTGACGGATCCTGAAAGGTTTGCTTTTCTCTTTTCCATGTATTTTTCATCAACATATAAACACCGTCATGGTATTGTTTTTTCCAAACATAAGCTTTTAGCGAGTACTTCGGTCGTCCGGAAGAGTACGCCATGGATCGGTACATGTATGTGCTGTGTAATATTTGCCAGAAGGCGTACTTTGGTGGCGAGAGTCGATGTCAAATGGTAGGAACCTTAGATTTCATACCTTAGTTATGAACCTATGATTTTTATTATTTAAGATTGCAATTTTTATATCCTCACTAATAACAAAATGCCTGTCCGTGGACGGTGATTGGGTCATGCCAAATGGCGCGCTACCGCGCCTCTAGTCACAGGATTAAATCCTGGGCAGATACAGGACTTTAACCCTTTCATCCATCATTCGGAGACCAATCCTATGATACCAGATTCTTCTAGGAAGTACAAGTAGGAAATACAGTGTGGGAAAGTGTGGGAAATACAAGTATGCCGCCCATATTCATTTATGTAAGCCACATACGCATCAGCCGTAACCACGATGCTGAATGGAAATCGAGGTGATGGGCACATCCCGAGGTTTAACCTACCAGTGCTTAAGGTTTTCTCTGCAATAACATATGCCTGCCTGGTTTGTGAGTATGTTTGCCACGAAAGCTGATGCGTCTCAAAGAATCATCAAGGGCGGAGCGTGCTCTGGATGGGCGATATCACTGCTAAATTTAACAATATAATTCTAAAGAAGCATAGGCAAGAGAAATCTCTAGAAATTGGCAAAGTACATGATGTGTAGGAGGTATGCTCAGTACGTCAATCTCGTCCCAGTATGGGCGCGCTAAATGCTGAATTTCACAATACTGTTTCTGAAGGTTCTGAAGAAAAAACAGCTGGGCAGAGACCAGCAGCGAAGCTCAGGAAGGGGGGAACCAGGCAAGGGCGGAGCTCACACCAAATAGGGCGGAGTTGCAATAAGCGAAGAAGTCGTTTCAGAACGTTATCAGACCCGAAAAAAATGTATAGGGACTAGTAAAGAATCAGGAATCACGATGGAATTGACTACTACGTGCTTTTCAAGGCTCTAAAGCATTTTTTTTTCAGGCTCTCCAGTCATTCCAATACAATGCCGCTGAACTGGTATGTGGTGGCTGCTCGGCTCCGGCGGGTACGGAGGTGTGTGGTCGTCACGGAGCGGAGTATCTCGAGTATAAGTGCCGTTATTGCTGTTCAATCGCCGTTTATTTTTGGTAGGTATCGCTTCTTGTGATTTGCACAACTCTTTAGGGCTTATCCACCTCACTGTCTGCTTGCAGCTTCGGTACAACTCACTTCTGTGCCGCTTGCCATGATGATTTCCAACGACTCGTATGTCTGCCTCGAAATCAATTTCCACCATGTCCTACTGGTCCCCGAGCAACACCGGGTGAAGGTCCATGTCCTTTGCGACGACCACATCCACCGGCTGGCGAAGAATTCGCTCTTGGCTGTGGTATTTGCAGGAATATCAGCACTTTCTAGGCAAATATCGTTTGTTGATTAGTTTGTATTAGCTTTCACATTCACTCAAGTCTGTATAGGCCTTGATTTCGGACTGAAGAGCTTAACGGTTTTTTGAAAAATTCTCTGCGATTTCGAAGTGCATTTCATTCTAAGTAACGTACAACTTTGTTTTCACTTTTCTCATTTTCATAGTACACAGATGGATTTACATTTCCTCGAATTTCATCTTCTTGTTAGGCCGGTATTGGCAACGGTTCCTGCGTCATTGTGAACTTTGCATATGATCTCATTTCACGTATAATACTATGCGAACGGGTTTTATTTATTATACGTTTATTCTGGTCATTTTTAATGGTCAATAAATTTATTATTGATTTTGCCACAGTTTCATGTTATGGTCGGCGAATCCCCTATTCGTAAGCAGTCCGCTGGAACTCTGGTTAAACCAGTTTTAATGTCTGATTCCCTATTTAGTTATAGTCAAATTGTTTCGTATTAATTTTTACAGATTCAATTGAGTTTGTTGGATTCTGATTGAGGGTTAATCAAAATGAATTAGGATTAGGTAACATAAAGTAAGGTAAAGTTACCTCGAATCGAACGATTACCTCCTGGCGATTAGATCAGGGTGTGTTCAGCGAGAATCCTAGCTGCATCTACTATATAAAAAACAGCCCTTGAATAAGTCGATTTTGGAATGCGCTACGGATACGAAGACTATCAGCAGTGGCATCTTTCAGAGTAGAGCGTTGAGCGTTAAGTGTCGACGCAATGTAATGTGATGAATGTGTAGTATATTGCGAGAGAAGCATTGCGCAGCTTTGTTTGGAAATTAATATGAGCCAGCGCAAACATCGGGAGTGGCCTGACGCGGACGCTAAGGCGGCCTATGAACGCTCAACGCTCAACGCTCTACTCTGTAAGCGTCCAGCCAAGGTGATTTATTGCTTTAGCTTGAATGGTCGTTTGTGTTCTCTTCTGGAAGAAGTAATCAATTTTAGTAATTAAGCATTGAGCAAATCAATGTTTTGATCATTTCGAATGAGGCTGGTGCCAGTCGTAGGACCTAGAAGCCATGCATTTCTTACTGGTTTGAGTGG
Organism: Haemonchus placei; assembly: GCA_900617895.1. Taxonomy (NCBI): domain Eukaryota; kingdom Metazoa; phylum Nematoda; class Chromadorea; order Rhabditida; family Trichostrongylidae; genus Haemonchus; species Haemonchus placei. The sequence goes on along the minus strand of UZAF01018374.1, from coordinate 5,916 downwards.
CACTTTGGGCTTGATCTCTGGCTTTGCGATTGGCGAATGCCCACCTTCTCTTTATTCGATCAGTGACGTCCTCATCTTCAGGTATATAAATGCGTCAAAATGAACATTGAAGGTAGAGAAATAAGTAAAAATCAAGGTCTTAAAATGCACGAAGCAAAAAATTGAATTTATTTTCGAATTGTTGTAATTCGAACGGATAGAATGAATTCCTACCCTTAGGACCTGCCATATCCTACGTTGGATTTCGCGGCTTCAATCTTTAAAAACATGAGTCTGATTACCATGAATTCCATATTCGCCACATATGGGTAAGTAAAAGCTGAGGGTGAGCGAGTGGTTACCTTTACCTTTCTTTAGGACTTCACAAAACTACTTAATTGATGAAGAGCTTTGTAAGCGTTAATGATTTCTCTTTTGATCTGAAATAATGACCTCCAAGAGCGGGAAAACATCTTTGGTGGCTGACTTGCGGTCACTCCTGCGTCTTCCTCTTACATTACTTGTTAACACTGTTGCTAACCATGTTCTCACTACTTCTTATTTTACTTGTTACCCAAGGTGGGTTGCTTATGCTACTGATATACTTCATTTTGATATGTCCTCGTAAATTCTCACGGCATCTGCTTTGTTTCCCACTTGAGACCTGTTTCAGCCCTGGCTAAGCCTCATGGCACTGAAACCGAAGCGAGTGGCGCCGAAGCGTCAGGAGTAGAAGCAGGTATCTGCACATGAATTCGTTCCCTACACATGTGGAGCCCCGAAATGACTATTCAAGTAGAGGGAGGTCCAATGACATCGTTGGAGTCCCTACAAAAAAATTTTATCTTACCAGTTTTGAGGGACCCATAGTGTGAATTTGAGACTACAGTAGTCTGCAGGGGATACTACGACACTTGTTTTCTCCCCCTCAAGCTCTTTCCCAGTGACGGACGGATTAAATCCTACTCGTTGGGGAGAAGATTCTATATTTTTTTGTTCGAACATTTCTAGAAAGGCACAAGAGGGCAGTATAGACGGATATGAGGCGTTCTGATGCGGAACTTCAGGTTCCAATGTCCCAACCGCGTCGAGTGTCGACGAAGCTATCGCTCAACTTCGAGCTGACCTAGAAGGATCCGCTGAATCAGGTGCCGTCACACCAGTCGTCAGTACTGGAGCTACGACGACAGAGGTAAGGCAGCCTATTGAATCCCACAAGAAAACCGAATAAATCGATTGACGGTCTTTCTCATTCCAGCATTCAAACGGCTGTAAGGTATTCGATACCTGTTACTCAAATGACGACTGCCCTGGTGGGTCATGTCTGGGAACGTTCGTCGGTAAATGCAATTGCCAGGGATGCATGAACTTCTTCAGGTAATTTTGACTGAGCTATGCAGGAGAGTAGGATTCTAGATGAGAGTTTTCAGTTGTAAAACGGATGCCGACTGTGGAGGACTGAAGGGTGCATGTTCTAAGTTCAAATTCTGCGATTGCAATGAAGTAAGTCCGCTTCGTTCCTATGAGAGTTTAGTTGAGCTGGAACGGTTGTTACGATTTGCAATTCGCGTCTAAGAGCAATCAGTTCAGTATACGGGTTAAATTTTTCGACTTGACCTCGGTGCTTGAAAATCGAACTCCATGGGTACTCTGTCGGGTCTGTGCACCTCGCAGGGTGGAGCGGAGGTCCAAATTTCGAGTCCCAAAATTCGAGGTATTTTGTTCTAGCTAGTCATTCTCTAAAAGATCCCCCCCCGAGCGAAAATTACTGTGGGTTATTACTTTGCCTATTTATAAAGCTCACGAAGCCTCCTCTGTGTTCGATGAATCTCTTTGTAAAAATTCAATGCAGTGTAGCCCTGGTTACTCATCTTGAAAGTTGTTTAGGGCTTCAAGAAGGCCGGCTACCCGTTTTTCATAGATGCCATGACGATGTTCTGCAATCAGAAGACCTGCAAAGGTGATACTGCAGATGAAGATTGCTTCGGACTACAGTGTAATTCAGGACGATGCATATGTTGATTTCTAGTCATTTTTATAAAATATCTCACGGATCAATAACCGTACTCGATGGCTCGATCGATTTCTGTAACATAGTGCTTTCATGAATATAAACTATGCATGCCTTTGTGATAAATTTTGTCAATCTTACAAGTTATCCTTAACAGTGATCCTCCCTCTTTCTTAATGAGGATCTAGAATGTGATGGGTGTTAGCCGCTATCTGGTTTTGGAATGCACTGGTTATTGTCGCTATATTTCTGCGACTTAGAGCTACAGGTTGAATATTCCGAAGAAAGGTAGGCCAATGGAAAGGTGAGTTTTTGTTTGGGGAAGTGCAAAACGCTCGCGGTGAGGAACCATACCGATAAGGGTTAACTGCATTGGGGGGACTCCTAGTTCAATTCTAAAATTTTTCGCACATGAGAGTTGGTATCATCTTGAAAGGTTGGTGTTTGTACTATGTATGCAGTCGTTTTAAAGGCAATCGCTGAAACCTTCCAAATCGGCAAAAAAACACTTTTCACCACACAGTATCAGTCAACGTGGGTCCGGGAACTTCTCCCCTAACACGGCGTCGCAGACTCCGCACCCGCCGCCTATCGCGGAATTGCGATGGAAGATTGGAGCGCGCAATTTGTGAGGTAGGGAGTCCTTTAATTATTTGAATTGGCTGGCCGCTCTTTTCAATTCCAATGCGGTCTTGATCGTCGTTTATGTAGGAGGGGTCATTCTAATTAATCAAGTCTAATAAACACGAAAACGAAAAAGAAACAGAAGAAAAAACGATTAAATCTAATAAAAAAGCAAGGCAATCAACGAAAAATTCCTATCGATTGGCGGGAGTACGGTAATTGCAGTGACATTTGCCGCAAGCCGCAAGGGAGAATGCCGCGATAGGGGAGAAGTTCCGTTACCCCAGTCAACGTGGGGAAGGACTTCTGCAGCTCGACCATGGAATGGGCTTCTGCGTGAAAAGATCTTCTTGATACTACGCATCAGGTCTGAAGATAGGATTAGGAGAGCTTGTGGCGTTCATATTATCATCCTACTGAAAGAAAGCCAGGAGCTGGAGCTGGAAAAGCAAGTCCATTGTATGAATCGTCTTTTGGGACCCAGCCCAATTCGGTCTTGAATATTAAACCCGATATGAGCAAATGCACAGATATGGTCCCCGACTGGTGAACTGCTATGGTAGTCCAGCGTGAAACATCTTGAAGCAAATGATTCACTCTCCGATATCTGAGTACCTGGTGAGCGATTGGCAAAGCCGTCATTTTTGCCCTGGATATCAGAATGGACGAATGTTATGCCCAAAAATGTTGACGCAGCATATCAAATGACCACAGAAGCCCAGTCCATCCACTGGGCTCGTAGAACTCCATGCTTGTTCCCATCAAACGAGTGAAAATATGTGAAAAGCCCATTTAGTAGCCGATACTTCTTCTTGTCACGGTGAGTTGCATGCTTCGTTGCCTTCGTCATCCTGAATGTAAATGGTCCGGGTATTTTGATTTTATGATGATTTTGGATGGTTTTATTAATAAGCTTTTATGTTTACGAGGTTATAGTTTATAGTGAATGATCATCATTCTTAGCTGCCCTTTGAAAAAGAGATTTAATCCTGAGGCTTTCCAAAGCTATTAGAAAATAGTGAAGTAGGCGAACATTAAGGGAGTCTCCATTCTTCGTATGCTCTCAAAAGGTATTAACTCTGCAACGCTGCTATAAGGGCGGATGCGCTGGCACACTCCAACTTCATGGATTAGTCTGAGCATTCCCTATACAGATGGCCATGAATGCGTTCAGCGCTCACTACGTTTCCATTGAGCTTTGAATGTTTTTACTTTCATTCAGGATTTTGTTGATCTTCAGTTGATCATCATTCAGGATTTTGTTGATCTTCAGTTGATCATTGATTTATGGCCCTATTGGAATTTTTTGATCAAGCGGGAGGCGCAGTCAAGAATATTGGTTCCAATCGTCGGCAGTCTTTCATCAACTAATCATCGCGTTACTTTAACTATGTATTCAGTACTTTTACTCACTCTGACACTTACATCAAGTAAGTTCGAACGTATTTCTCTATTTTCTTCGAATATGTCCTTGTTCCTACGTTTATGGCCAGTAATGTATGGTTTTGCGAGAAACCTGACTTGACTCGCGGTCATTTCGATTTCTCGTGTTCTCGAATCTTGATAGAGGAGCTCTCATCCCTCTGGAACCCTGAAACGTCACTTTTACCCTTTTCGCTTACAAATTGTTGCTCTCTCTTTTTCGATCTTGGTCTAGGATCTAGCCTACAAATTTACCCTACCAATTCAGTGGGTTGATCACAATGATTTCTGAACGGTACACCCCTGATAAGCATAAGGGTGGAGTGTAAAAGCATGATAACTTGCAACTATCTCAACCGCATCTGTGTGTCCCGAACTGTAGTGAGCTCTCATCAGTACAATTATAAGCGATTTATAAGCTTTGCAGGATTATCCCAACCTTACCTACCTGACTGAACAGCATCAGACTACACATATGCGTTTTTGTAATCCCGCTCTTTGATGAGCCCATGAGTTGGACCTTATGACCGACTTTGGAATAGTTTGTGAACAACATTGATTCAAAATGATTTCAGCGTTTTGTTTCCCAATGTTAGAAGATGACGACGCAGTCCTTGTGGCATCTGGAGAGTTGACAGATAAAGAGGTGGCAGACCTCAAGACATTAAGTAACTCAGCGACTGTTGTTTACTTGAACAGTGATACTGTTGAAGGATCTGGTGAGTCGGTTTAATGGTGACAAACTGGTGCGGTTTGGGTGAAATTTTACTCTTATTTCGTTTTTTTCTGAGAACTCCCATAGATGGTGAA
>UZAF01018373.1:16816-33781 GCA_900617895.1 Haemonchus placei | reverse complement strand
TGTCTCCGGAGAGAGGACAGGGGAAAGCGACAGGGCCGGACAGATGAGTTTCGACACCTGAGGAAGGTAATCTTCTGAAACTGGTGTGACAGAAACGCGATGTCTCTCGAATCTGAGTCTGGACCCTCCGGACTGTCCAGTACCACGAGCCTTTCCGAACCGGCAGGCGCTGAGTATGGCCGGGGGAGAAGTCAGCACGCCAGCACCTCACAGAAGCTGTGGGGTTCGAACAACAACAACAGTTTCATAGGTTAGCCAAATTGTTGACAAACACATTCCCTCCGGAAATGTTACCTCACATTCGTCCGGCCACGACTTCCATACTCACCGTTTGAAACTCAGTTTAGCTTTTCAGAGGTGAGGTCAAGGACGTCCTCTCCCACACCCTATGAACTATAGCTCTAGCTTCCTCTAGGTGTAAAAGAGTTGCGGTGGATTCTGTACTAGAACGTGGTTTATACCTAAAGACCATATTAAGTTTCGTTCGGGAGCTTCAAGATTGACTTAACAGTACTGATAACGGAAACGCCATGTCCTACTGTCCAATTGTATGCTTGCCACGTCCACTGTTCCAAGAGTACCTGTAGATTCCATCGGAATAGCTACCTTCCCTTGGCGATTCCAAAAAACACCATCCATTAATCGCTAAGGAATAGTTATGGCCAATAATGGGCAACTTTTGTTCCATTCTCGAGAAGTAGCTTATAAAAGAACTTGCCAGCTACACTTCATTCAAAGGCACAGTCCACGATAAAAATGGTTCACCCATAGTGGACGACTTAAACACCCATAGTGGACGACTTTCAACGGCTTTGTAAAGGCTGCCCTATCTCAAGAGGCTCCCATATAGGAAGTTCTAACGACTTGTCATAGCCCATGGCGAAGTGGAAGTCAGTTTCGGGAAATTTGGGTCTAATGTGGACATTTCTTTGCACAATGGTAGCAAGTTAAATCTCGTCCAAGTACCCCTTACATGACGTACCCGTCACGGCGATCTCGTACAACCTCCACTTCCACTATTTCTAAAAAGCCTCGAAGTAGGCGGATTTTCTCGCTTTCTTCGCCGCCGATGTACTCCTCTGCATCAACACTTTCGCTTTTCAACATAAAAAGGGCACGACAGAATTATCATAGAACTATGTCTTTAAAGACCCTCTGCCCCGGAATGTTATCCATCCCTTGGCTTCGAACCGCCCTTCCTAGCCCATTGGATGCTCCTTCGGCGAATTTTTCTTACCTATTTCCATCCAACTCACAATCAGGAAATTTATTTTCTACTTGTTGAATTTCACTCATCAATTGCAGTCATTGTAGGGCAAGTGAGGCAGAATCAACATCGTACGAGTAATTTCTGAGTTCTTCGAGGAAAGTCCATTTTTCCCTGAAAATCGAGAGAGAGGGAGGGGGAGAAGGGCATCGGCACTAATGAGGAAGAGCTTTCTGAGATGAACCTTAATGAGTATCGATTGTGGTAATTTTAGAGTAGCAAGTACCCCCATGACTGGTACCCGGAACTATCTCCTGGGATCTACATAAAACTTTTATCGTTATAGCTCCTTCGCAATTCTCGCACACAGAAATATTATATTTCGACTAGTTCAAATAGCTCAGATGAATCAATAAGGACTTCTCATGATCAAATTTTAGACCCCATAAGATAGTTCCGTAGAATACGTACGAATAATAGAATGGAATAGCTTCAGTTATTCTACGTTCATACGTAGAATAATTGAAGCTCACAGTTATCCATTACAATTCTATTTCCCATCGGTGCCCATCCCCCTGCCTCTCTTGAATCCCTCGAAATCCTCTTCTGTCGCTTCAGATCGCCTCCATTACTCTGATATCCTGTCCGCCTCAATTCTAGTCGTCCATTAATCCTTCCTATGTCTCCTATAATACTTTGAAAGCTTCCGTGCAGTTATTCAGACACAGTTGGCTGTTCTAATTCGATATCACTCCGATGACTTCACCAAGCTACAAATGAAGCTTTTCGTGCACTTTAGCTGAATAGACAGGCTGTGCAAATAATTTGTACTTTCCAAATTGTTCTCCTTTATTTACCATCACAGTCATGATTTCATCGCTGTACACTAACGGGGCAGGAGTTTCCGAGCCACTGGTCCAACCTCCCTTTGGGACAATAGTAGTACGATCTTGGTCATGGAGAGAGGATGCGGAGAATTGGGTTCCTCCATCACTCGTTCTAGCCAGGACCCACGTAGAGGTTACTGTGGAGACCGAGTGCACGTATAGTACATGTACTGGATCTCCTCTACAGTTCAAGGGTTGTACCCGATGTTCCTTACAATTGAATTCACGCGACTGTGTACCCTACTGTCGCGATCAGGTTCATATGCAATCGGGCCTTTCCATAATAAAATCATCAAAAGCACCTACTATGCTTGCCTAGGGAGTGATGAATATGGGACCAGACGCTATGTAGTTACTAACAACTTACTTGTTTTGAATAGTCTTCTGACAATGAGTGGAGCAGGTACTCTGGCTACGAGCTGGAATAAAGTGCTCCGGTACAAAAGCCGCAGCGCAACCGCCGTTTTTTAGCAATGCCGCACCTTTAAATTTTATTTCCCCCATCTGACTCACACCTTCCTATTCCTTGTTTCTGCTGTTCTCCAACATTCATCTGACGGAACATTTTAAAATCCTCTTTCGGTATCTTACTTGCTCGTTTTGGCTTTCTAATTTGTCACGATAACCAGTTGCTTTCTTATTTCGCAGAGAGGATAAGCTGTCATGATTTGATCTTTGAGGAGCTTTCTATCTTCAACGGACGTGTCTGAAAGATAGTGGGCTTCCGACAAAACCTTCCCGTTTTGGAGCATTTTTTCAACTAGATAACAACCAAATCCCTTTTCCAAATCCATCAAAGATAAAGGCAATGGAGGCATATGGGGAGTGCCACAATTTCTAAATGTGGAACCTTGGAGGCCACTTATAGCTTTAAAAAAGGCAAAACATGTATTCCAAGTGTTCGAAGCGTCCAACAACACACAGTGTGGTGTCTCTGTTTTATTTTCTTGGCTACGCCTAGCTAGTCTTTATATTTCCTTAAACCAAGCCCCACCCTTCATATTCTTTGGCGGCGTTCACGCACTAGTTAGCACCACAACTACTCTATATTTCTTGAAGAAAGGTTTGGGGCTATATTGTTTATGGACATGTAGCCCAAAGTATTGTCGAGATGCAAGCGTCAACATCGATACGTGATGTGTAAAGGACTCTGTTACTGCGACATCCTGTTGTTCCCGCAGCGAAAAGGCGGGTCCCACGTGGACCTTCGCGCTTGCTCATTTTCGACTTGCCGCGTGGCGTCAGTGTAATCTCCCTGCGCCTGCTTTGGTTTTCTGTTATTGCTAGTGTGCATACTACGTTCTACTTTCTCTTCCATCTCGATTTTGATTGAAAATCCCTCTCGGTAGTTCCAAGGTGAAAAGAAAGTGGGTTCGGGTTGTATGGCATTTTTCACAAGTGAAAATGAATGTGCTTTCGCTCCGTTCCACATCTTTCTAATGTTTTCATTATCACGGTTGCCATAGTTTTGTCATTTCGCGAATGATCTCAGTAAACTGTCGTAATTTGATGCAGGAGTAGTTATAGAAGTTGTATTTCAGACAAACATGGATGACGAGCAACTTTTGGATTATGAAGAGGAACAAGAGGAAACTCATGAGCCCAAAGCTGCCGAGAATGGATCTGGTGATGCTAAAAAGATAAAGGTACACTGATAAACTTCTAATTGTTTAACATTGGCATAATTCTTCCTGGTTTTAGGGAAACTATGCTTCTATCCACAGCAGTGGCTTCCGAGACTTCCTTCTCAAGCCAGAACTCCTACGAGCCATCATTGATTGCGGATTTGAGCACCCGTCAGAAGGTGAGGGTCGTTGGTTATTTAACTAAAGCTCGGTTTGGTAGCATATTTGAGGACTTCAAGGTTTCACGAAGTATTTCGTTACAATAGAAAGTTAAATGAGCAGGCACACTGAAGATAGGAAAAAGATAAAGTCTGGGAAACAATTAGATGTTCTCCTGCTAATTTGCGTCCTGAAGTTGGGACCATGTTTGTTGGATAGAATTAAGTGGCTTATTTCATTAAATCACCAATGAGCAAACGTGACAGACACGGTTTCGGGTATGCTTCAGCCTGATTGAAAGCAGCTACGAAAATTGGTGCCTGGTATACGCTCTGATACGCCAACGTTACCCGATTCTTAGATTGTCCCCCACTTTTTGAACCTGGGTTTTTGAGCCTAATGCTATCGCTGAATGTGCTATCTCTTAAGTAATTTGACAGTTTTCTGAAAAACAAACCACTGATTTGTGCTGATTTTCACTGTGACGAATTTCCTGTTATCTGTTCGTACCATGACTTCCTTTTGACGTCACCTACCTTACGATTCTTTTTTTAGTGCAACATGAGTGCATCCCGCAGGCAATATTAGGTATGGATATTGTCTGCCAAGCTAAATCCGGTATGGGAAAGACGGCCGTGTTTGTCCTAGCTACACTTCAACAGTTGGAGCCGGTTGATGGCGAGGTACGACATTTTAAACTTTTAGAAAGAGAAAATAGAAAAGTGATTCAGCGCTTTGCAGGTATCGGTATTGGTTATGTGTCACACGCGAGAACTTGCATTCCAAATCTCGAAGGAATATGAAAGATTCAGCAAATATCTTTCTGCCATTAAAGTGAGTGCTTAGAGTTAGCTTTGGCTTGTGCGTTGCTCACCTGGTCAAGTCTTAATTATCTTCGTTTAGGTGGCAGTATTTTTCGGTGGTATGCCTATCAAGAAGGATGAGGACCTGCTGCGCACGAACTGTCCTCATATTGTGGTAGGAACCCCTGGTCGAACACTAGCCCTTGCGAGGTCTGGGAAGCTGAAACTTGATAAGATCAAGTACTTCGTTCTTGATGAATGTGACAAGATGATCGGGGATGCCGGTAAGCATAATTAGTAATTCGGTAATTTTCTACTTCGCTGAGATTAAGGTGTTGCCTGACTTCTAAGAATGCCAATTATTCATTTAGACATGCGTCGCGATGTGCAGGAGATTGTGAAGATGACGCCACAGGAAAAACAAGTGATGATGTTCTCCGCTACACTGCCGAAGGAGCTGCGCATCGTCTGCAAGAAGTTCATGCAAGATGTAAGCTACGCATCCTCGTTCTCTGGATTCCCCCACCGCAGTGCAAAGTCATGCGGCAAACCATGAGGAAGAGATTACGCGCGGTATGTTGTCTGCAATTTCTTCTTTATTCCCATTCTTAATGTTGTTTTTAATTTCAGGAACGCTTTTTGCGTTTTCGTTGTTTGTGGTCTCTTCCGGAGGACCGGCATCATTGGTGCTAAAGATGTTATCACCGCAATGCTCAAGGGCAACCTGAGATGCAACTGAGGCATCCATGGGTGACCGGTGTATGTCCCTCGATGTCTTACCGACATCTGTTTTTTGACTGCAGCGTGCGCATACAGTTGAACGAACTGAGGTTCATATTTCCTATGGATATGTTTTTCATTACTCACATTTGCAGCCCATGGAAGTTTATGTTGATGACGAAGCAAAACTCACCTTGCACGGTCTACAGCAACATTACGTAAAGCTGAAGGAAACCGAGAAAAACAGGAAGCTCTTAGAACTTTTGGATCTCCTCGAATTCAACCAGGTTCTTACCAGACACTCATGTTCCTTACCTACCATTTTGATCAACTGGCGTTAAGAAAAAATTTTCAGGTCGTTATCTTCGTGAAATCCGTTCAGCGCTGTGGCGCACTCCACCAATTACTTTCTGAGCAAAATTTCCCATCTATCGCCATCCATAGACAGATGCCGCAGGAAGAGCGCCTCGCACGTTATCAAGCTTTTAAAGACTTCCAGGTTAGCAGTCGTTTTATGGTAGACAAGACCATTGTCTAAATCGAAGTAATATTTATATTTAGAAGCGAATCCTGGTCGCTACTGACTTGTTCGGTAGAGGAATGGACATTGAGCGAGTGAACATCGTTTTCAACTACGATATGCCCGAAGATTCCGACTCCTACCTTCACAGAGTATGTCCTGATACTGTTGCTGGTCTTTCATCCTGAACTTTCTCATAAATTCTGCTTTTTAATTTCAGGTGGCTCGAGCGGGTAGGTTCGGAACAAAGGGTCTCGCTATCAGTTTTGTGTCGGATGAGTCTGACGCAAAGACGCTCAACAGTGTGCAAGACAGATTCGATATCAGCATCACGGAGCTACCCGAAACAATCGATGTCTCTACTTACAGTGAGTAACTTTTCCTTTGATACTGATTTTGTCGAGCTAGCTGGATTAACTACTGTGATTGACATGATATTCTACAATTTCAGTCGAAGGAAGAACAAACTAAACCTGGACAACCGTTCTCATGTGTTGGATGACTGTGTAACTGGTTCTGATATTGTTATTGTTTCTTGAAATTCATCGTATGGTCTCATTGTTTTCTTGTGTTTCTGTTGTCATAGTTCTTAATCATTGGTTTGTAACTCTTGCAAATAAATTATGATGTCATCATGAAATCAATTCTGCTGTTTATGTGCCTGAAACATAAGAGGTGGTTCCCTTCGGTAAAGGAACGGGCGAGTACTATTCATAATTCGTGCTGATATTTTTATAACAGGCTTTACAGAAATTAGTGGGAATACGCTGAAGAGGTGGTGCACACATAGTTTTCGATTTAGGTGCTGGAAGTTTAAAAAGCTGGTTTTATGGGTCTGAATTGCTGATGTTATCACTTCATTCGACATTTCATATGCCAGGGCACCTCATTCCATTGCCCTTTCCTGGATTGCGGGTAAGGGGATCGAGGAGAAAAGAAGGTAGTCATCATTAAGGGATGGTTTGAAGGAACGTTTGGTAGACAGGGCAGCGCTCAAAGGTCTTCGACCAAGCGATTTTTCGACCGTATCTTTCTTCTCAGTCGAGCAAATCACACGAAATTTGGATATTTTCAACTGAAGTATATCTCACACCGTCCAATAATATTTGATTGCAAAGCAGCAATAACCACTTAACAAATGGTAAGAGCAAGGTGTTTGTTGCGGTAGTAGACTTCGCTGAACGCAAAGTTAGCGACGTCTGCAGTTATTCGCGCCTTATGTGCGTTTTGGTCCTTCATTGGTTTGGGCATCAGCGCTTCTACACTTGAGACATGACGAGAAGGAAAGAATTCCCAGAAGGACAAATGTCCAAGAGCTTGAACTGGATTTTGAGTTCAAGCTCTTTGGGATATCTGGAACGTGACCAGATTGCTGGTTGATAGTGATAAATATTCACGATACACCCGTGCTACACATAAGTTCGCATGATAGGATCCGGTAGAAAAGGAGAGCTGAAAGTGTTTACGTGGAGATGAATTTCTTTGAGGAAAAGACAGAGCCTGGAAGAGAAGAAGAGGTCAGCACATTCCTGTCTTTTCGAATGGGAGTATTATACTGGTTACATTCAAAGTTCTGTTTATTATAAACTCCTCAGAACGAGTTACATGATAAATGCTCATTACAGAGATTCCTAGGTCTCGGAATGAAATCTAATACGTTACACACAATTAGCAGGATGCTGCAGAAGCAGAAATCTACCATTCTAATAAGGGACAAGGGCTTTCTGGTGTTCAATCGAAGTTGATGAAGATGGGAGCGACAGGTGGTGGTAAAAATTCAAGGACGTTGAAAGTCGTGGTTCGAGGAATTCTGGTAGCAGTCGTCCATTGTGAGGTATTGAGCTATAAAGATTCGCAGACCCAAACTTGGACTGTATGGGAGCAGCTGTCAAGCAGTCGCTCTCACAAAAAAAATTGCTCCGCTCTCTATTCTTCCCCATTAACAACTCAGCTCGATCTTTCCCGACAGAATTATGTAGAGAGTCTATTGTAACGCTGCGACCTCTTCTTACCCTGATCGTTCTCAGATCGATTTTCCCTCTCCTTCTGAACAATTGGGGGTCATCCAAGGGTCAACGGTTAGCAGTGTTCGTTGCCATTGTCATTGTCTCTAGTACATTACTGCAACTATGATGTCTCTTCTGGTTCTTCTGTCAGTAGCCGTTTGCGGTAAGTTTGAGACCATTTTCTTCCTGAGTTCTACTCCTGTAAGTGATGACTTTGACTTGAAACATTCTAAGGGTAGTTTTGATAGACCACTCGACTTGAATTGGTCTGACTAGACCGAAGGAAATGTAGAAGTGACAATCTATTGATTTAAGTGTATTCGGTCGAAATTCCGCTTCTGTTCGGAGGCATCTCAGTCGATAAGGATCACGTTGGCTTTCAAAGAGGGATCAACGTCAACGGCAATGGAGTCGACCACAGCACGAACTTTGGTTTTGGCAATGGAAATTTCGGTTTTTCAGGTTAGTTGGTCGCCGAAAACGTGGGCTCAGTACTGTGAAAGTTCTATTCTTGACACGTCTCCATAGTGAATATCCCAAATGCTCAGGAATAATCATCAATACCAGTAATAATCTTCAATCCTCGACAGCTCTAGTTGTAAAATCAGCCACCGTAACATCGATCTCTGGCAGGACCTTCTTGTTAAAGGACCTCCTGGTTCGATAAGAGCCTACGGTGTTACCTCACAAGTGGATCTGATCATTTGAAGCCTTAGCTAGTTAGGGACAATCCAGGGCTCAGAGTTCTCGGCTCTGTCAAACCCCTCCTCTTTGCGCTGTGATAGATTGATCCTGTTAGAGCCGCAGGTATTTTACTGGTAACGAGGACAGGAATCTACAATGATAACCAAGGTCACCCTAGTTCTTATGCAGAATGCAAATTTTCGACTTTTGCGGTCATGGGAGTGGCAAAGTTAAAGTAGGGCACTGGGTGCTCTGATTTCTCATCAGTTAGGCAATAGAATGTTTGTTCTTATGATTATTCAATGTTGTCCTCAAAATTTGGTTTTCAACTATTTATGATAATGTATGCATGACTTTCTCCAGATAGTTCTTCCATTCAGATAGCCTTGGTATATTGACGGATGGACAGAGAAGCGGTCCAAGCTCTTCACTCGGAGTCGGCAAGGATGGTTTCAATTGGGGTTCCGCATTAACTATCACAGAACAACCGAAGGTTCCTTTTTTTTNTTTTTTTTGAGATCGCTTCGTTCTGATTTTCGAGGTGATTCCACGGTAAAATGTTTGAATGGGCGAAGAGTATGAGTAGTAGATAGTTGTCTCAACTTCACCACATGACCGTTATCCACTAATGATAGGAAAAGAAACAACTACCATGGGAAGTCTAGGCGAAGCTCTTTGTTGCTTACACTTCAAATGGAGCTTTGTTTGAGAGAGAATGAAAGTTTAGTTACCATGGAAACGGAAACAAGCAGAATCTCAAATCAGAGAATTTGGTTTGTTTGAATTCATTATGAAGTCCCATTACTTGACTTTAACAACAGGACCTCTTATTCACTTAACTGACCAGAAAGGAGTCCGCTCAAACTAGGCGATCTCTTATAATGTAGCTTGTACAAACCTGATGTTCAGCTTGCTGGCGGTGTCTGAGGCTAAATTGAAATCCTCCATTAGTAAGATAATTAAGAAAGGTCAAGCCAGTGATGGTAGTGATGTTGGATTCACCCTCTCCCCATCCTCCCACTACCCGCTCCCCTTCGAAAAAGGTACTTCTGGAGGTGCTACTGTGGAGAAAGACTTCAGTATCAGTGTAGAATAGAGTGAGTCCCGAACCTTGAATGTGCTGGGAGGAGAGGAGGAATGAAGAAGTTTCGTGTTTTCCACTAATAGTTACCAAAGCACCAGTACATCCTGATACTTAACTCCTTTTCTGAGACTTACCTTTGCAGGGAGGTGAAAAAGTGCGATGCGGTAAAGTAAAGCAACCCGTAAGATTTGATGGGTAGAGCTGAGGTTAGATTTCCCGTGGAATTTCTAGAAGAATTCTGCAAGAATTTTGGCTCTTATCTCCCTATTTCCAGGATATTTTCAGCCTCTTTTGTGCTCAGTGACCCTTGAAAACATTTTTTTTATTTGCGAAGTGGGGAGTTGGGGGGGAGGGGGGAGGGCTGAATACTGCAAAAGAAACCAAAAGGATTAGGATTAGGGAACAGGGAGGGAAGACTGAAGAGAGCGTTAAAATAACGGAAAGGAAATTCTTGAGCTGTCCAAGTATCTTGGAATCTTGGAGTCAATTTTACTTTGTTACTTATACTGAGTGTACTTGTTTTTAGGTCCACAGGCGCTTCAGAAACTTCCGCAACTGAAAAGAAACCCTCATCCCTTTAAAAGTGAAGGCTTCACCGTAATTTTGATCTCGCTAATTGTAAATTCTTCACGAGACCTATGAAACTTGTAATGCTCTGACAATTTTTCTATTTTTGATATTATTTTTGTGACTATTTTTGTAGGTTATTTTTGATTTTATTTTATCTGAATAAATAGTGTCGCTTGGGTGTCTATTCATTAGTGAAGTGTTGTGATGACCTTTTGGCGCTGTTATCGATATCCCCGGATGTCCGTGAATTGTGTGTTCGTTCGACGAGAAGGTGACATATTTCGGGAAATATTTCAAGGTAACAACAATCCCCGTCGTCTCACGTATGCCCAATTATTTCGCACCCATAGAGATACATATTACGCCAATTAGGCAACGGAGCGCTCCTCAGCATGGAACGGAGTGCCGCTGGTCCTAGGAGTACTATTTCGATTGAGATGACTGAGAGATCCTATCAATCCACAAAACGAATGGAATGGGTGAAATAGAACACATCAATTTATGAGCATATTTTGGCGTTAATTCTATTCGCTTTGAGGTCTGAACTCGTTGCACCTTCAAGACACTCGGAAGAAATCTGAAAGCCAAAGCAGACGGTAGAACCACGCGGATTGTATAGCCTAATGATCTTAATGTTTGGACAAATCACTTTCCATCAAGTAGAAACTTCAGTTCAAAGTCACTCCACTGCTCCGAAATTCGTATTTCAAGTACTTGAATTATCCAGTTTTCAAATGGCTAGCTATTTATAAACCACAGTATTTTAATGGTGTAGGGCGGAAGTGGTGTAGTGGTAGGTGGTCTGCCTTAAATAGACGGTTATAGAATTGCAGGAGAAAGTCGCGCTATCACACACGCAGGTCACGGGTTCGCCTAGATTACTACTCGCCTGGGCCAATCAAGCTTCCTTCCCTTCAGGTTGTGTTTATCGGTGCAAGCTTTGCTTAGGTGGATGAAAACGCTGGCTTGTCCGCTGGGTGGCCACCACAAATGATTGTGTAGGCCACAAACGCATCCTAAGCGGACTACGGATTTGAAGAGAAGACGAATACGGAAGTGCATATCGGAACCAAGACTGATCAATACCAGAATTCATATTTCAGTCCTTCAATTCTTGCTGAAGTACTGTATTTTGATGTACCCTTCAGAGCAAAACTCGTGATGCCACTCACTCAGAGCTTTCAAATGATACACATAACTTGGAATGTCTCTAGACTGATCAGTATAGACTTATAAAGATTGATAGGAGCAGCCGCAGGCATAAGTTGCTTGATCTCTTCGTTAGTGACTTTTCGTAATATTTACTAATTATTTATAGTAAGGATGGGCCAAATTCCGAAAAGTCTGTGTACCATCCAATCTAACCAAGCTACAGTGATTCTGTTTAGCTATGCATGGGCTAACTACCATTTTCAGACTCTGGACACCCAGAGAGGGTGAAGGCTAAGATAAATGCAGAATCTTTGTTGCAGATGTACTCTATTCACACAACATATAGAGAGGCCCTAAACTAGCGTGTTTCATGGATATCGTAGGCGTTACCGCCACGAGATCGCCGGCATTCATGATCTGATGGATGAGTTACAGGATCCCATAGTGGTCGATCTCGCACCGTCATTAATCACTGTCACTATCTGCCGGAATAAAAGTAGTCAAAAGGGCATAACCTGACCTAGTTATAATGGTTATCAGGTCGGACTCTACGAAGTCATGAAGAAGTTGGTGTCGCGACAATTGCTCACTTGACCTCGTTCAGTTTCAGTTTTTATCTCTCAAATGACTGACAGCACCTCTTAACGTCATGAGGATGTCCTAGTCCGCCGCTTTTGGTCTGGCGTTGCCTTCCAAAGTGAAACGGGTTCGTTTCGGCGCCGGCAAATCGGAGCGAATTCGATGACGATTGTTCCTTTAATCTCATTAGTTTAGCGATTCTATCCTAATCGGAAGCCAAAGCTTCAGATGGTGACCAGAATGGTAGTTGATCCGAGCAGAATTCCTCTAGAAGCCTCTGGAAAGGGATTTGTGGCGATTTCAGAACATTCCCATGCACTAGAGGGTCAGAGTGGGCTCGGGTCATGTTTTGTGATTAATTGTTCACGATGAAGTCGACCACCGTAGTTTTTTAGACATCAAATTAGGCTGTCGCGATCAAGGGTGAACTAAAGACTAATCGACTTATGTTGATGGATTAGGCTACAGTACCGTCGAAAGACTGTCATTAGCGAGCTGTGAATGATCGTCACGTCACAAAAACGTATTATACATGACTGTTTCGTTGCAAATGAGTCGTTTTTGTGCAGAATACTTATCGGGCCCTTTAACGTGTGATAAACAACAAACCGATAAACAAAACTTGAAGACAAACGCAAAGACAGTGGCTTCACCGTGATCTGTTACCTCTGTGAAATTTGGAACAAACAAAAGAGGAAGTGGTTCAGCACATTCAACTATAATTACAAGCTAATATAAGAGCCGTGGTGGTGTAGTGGTAAGTAGCGCACTGTCTCACACGCATGGTCACGGGATCGAATCACTGATCGATATCCATTCAAACCAATTAAGCCTGCCAACCCTCCGGGGTCGGGTCGATTATTTGGTACCAGACTCGTCTGGGAGGATAAAAGCACTGACTTGTACATCGGCTGGCCACCGCAAGTCATTGTATAGGCCACATACGCATTCAGTACGTCTTTACGATTCTGTATGGAAGTGAATGCGGGGCGCATCCCTCAGACGGGATTGAATGACACCCGGAGACTTTATGAAGTCTTTTTTTGACTTGATAGTTGGGAGGTATAGTTAATTTGCGAAGTTCTGCCTCTTTTCCAGCTCATCCTCAGGTTTTAGTCATCACTTTGGATTGAAAATTTCTAGTCCGAGAAGTAAAAGCAAACCATCGGGAAACTGGTTATGTGTGCATTCTGATGTCAACGAGTAAACAGGTTCTGTTAAAAGTTATAATTTAAAGAACAGATGACATAACTGTTCATACCTGACTCTTTACCTTCGGTTTCTGACTATCAGAACTAGGGCGTTTCCTTGAAATCGTACACTATGCACTTTGACTTCTTGTTCGATAGTTTACGGTTCATCAAGGGCAGTGTTCAGTGATACATATGGACATTTCCTGCCTTAAGTCTCATTTCACTTTCATGAATTCCAGTTGAAAGAAAGGGAGATTAACAGATAATCATATCGAATACATCACTTCACATTGCATTGCATGATTCGCCTTTCAGGGAGAGAGATGGAAACAGAGCGAGAAACCGATTCAGCACACAGTGATAGCGAATAATTTATTGCCGATAAACAATAGATGAATAGCCAATCTCGGGAATACCGTTGAAATATGCTCATCATCAGGAAATTCGAGAGCGCCCTGGTGATTCTATAGATTTTCCTAGACGCTTCTTCAGCTGTTTTCATCAGGTGATATGAAAACGGGTTTACTAGTGCACCCTGGAAAAATTCCTAAACAAAAACAAAGCAATACTGACGAATAAAGTATTGACCACCGAGAATTATGGTCCAGTAGTCATGTATGTGGTCACTTGCCCAGAGAAAAGCAATTCTCCGCCCTAACCAGTAGATGAACTATTTCTCAGATGAACCGTGTTCTTCAGGTGGCCCTTTTCCTTCACCAATAACACGATCAGTGTATGAAATCTCACAGAGACTCGGGTTAGGTGGTTGCCAAGTAGAGAAGAGATGGACCAAAGAGACTGAGGGGTTGAATATTCCATTGAGTAAACATTGCATAGATGGCTTCCATCCGGCGATTTGGGGTACTCGAATGGGTAATAAGTAAGTCTCGCCATAGAGTGGTTCATCATGACGTGCTAAACACTGTCCCAGCCTCTTAGACAACTTCAATAGAGCGTACAACGGATCCCAGAGAGGTGAGGGTTGTCTCCTAGTGCATTGAAGAACATCTAATCAGCAAGTTCATCTGCTCTGCTGTCATAGTTGCTTTCATTTACAGTACCTTCCCATTTCCCAGGTAAGGATGGAGTACTAGCTTGATTATACGTGCAGTGTGGAGATCCACTGTAGCTACGGAGTTCAGCTCCTTGTACCCGTGGCGTAAAGAGCGTCTGAAATACTTTCATTTGGAATAACTGTCTGAGAATCCTGTTCCATGAGCTCAGGAGTCTAGCCTTGATTACTCTGCCTGAGAATAATCCTCATGACACAAAATTTCGGCGATCTATCTACTTCATACTTGTAGTTAACTAGTTAGCTCAAATCTTAAGTTAAGTTTGGAGCCTTTCTTGAGGAGTACTTTCGAGCCGACTGCATTCCTTTTGACATTTCTACAGGAGCTCGTGCTTTTCTTTGTGCAAGAAGCTAAAATTCTTCTTTTGGTTCGGCGTTCACGCATTCGATAGAGTCATGGAAGCGTGAGCATTCTTATTTTGCTCATATGTTGACCTTCAGGGGGNAGTGTGATACGGTTCGCAAAACGTCGCCTCAAAGTTCAGGGCAACTTGAGTGTGTGCCAATCTGAATGCTAATTCGGTTATCAAAGCTACAAAGTGGATTAGCAGTATCCCAACCACCCCACCCCGCGCGTAATTCAGTTTTTGCTATCAAAACTCATCGACTGCTTTTTATAATCCCTTAGCACGACGACCCCTCTTTCTAGAGTCGTTTAGAGCGTAGGTGACAAATGGAAGTTAGAGAAGGGTGCGGCAGCGGTTTTCGTGAATGAGATAAGCATCTCGAATCGTCGCAGGACGAATTCATCTTCGCCGCTGACCCAGGATTCGACGTCTCGAGTTGACACTCTGAACGGTTCGCTCTATCCGCTGGTTGCTCAGATCAACGTCGAGGATGGTTTCTCTCGCTGGCTAAGAGAGCCGCCAACCGCTTGATGAAACCATATGTGACAAAGGTCGGCAACTTGTCGAAAGACCAATCGGCTACCGCATAGTAATTACGTTGGGTGCATAGTTGTCTTACACATTCCATACTTTACTCCGCTTCGACAGGTGACAGCAAGAAAAATGGTTTGGTAGGCGTTTGATATAGTACATAGCAGGCCAGCAGACGGCCACACCATCTCCTTGACCTTAAAAATGATGGAGCTGAATTTCGCGGATTGATTAACTCACAGATCGAAGGTTCGATAAGCGGCACTGATTCGATCTCGGCGGAAACCACAATTTCTGATGGGCGTATTCAATAAAAAGTCTTAATGAAACATTCATCAAACTTTTGTTTACCGCCACGAAAAATAGCTTCATTTCACTGATCCTATATTAGGGTACCTAAGGCTCTAACAAAAAAATGTATTATTCTATGATTACCAGCGCGAATTTCTTGCAAGTTCTTAGAGCTAGTTACACCAGTGGTGAATCAGAGGATGAGCCGCGTACTTGAACGTTCTTTGAAATGCCCTGGGCGATGCCACAAATGTGTTCGCCGGGTGTTCCACCATAACTCGTAAAGTTTTCCTTCTGAAACTTCCATGAAATTTTGAAACTTGAGTGATTCTGGAATATCTGGGTCGAATACCTGAGAAAAAAACACTCTTTGCACTGAACTACCGTACCAGGAAGATTGTACTGAACTGTAACTCTCTTATCTCTAATTCATCTAATCTCTCAGTTAACCAGGAAGTTCCAATTCGATCTGGAATAAGTCAAAACTCAGGTTCAATGAAGGTCTTCTCTAGAGGATCATCGGTTCTTTGAGAATGGGTCGAAACCTTCCAATTCTTTGAGAATGAGTAGAAACCTCCCGTTCCATACCATTCAAACCGAACAAATACTTGAATTCAGGTTTGATATAATCATCAATTTTTTATCATATATAATACCGGATTTCCCCGAACAATCATTTAATTCAGGTTTGATATAATCATCAATTTTTTTCTATCAGTTATAATACCGGAATTCCCTTCATTGATGCGTTACTTTCATCATGCAAGGTAAGATTGGTATTGATCATCACTTTAAAAGATTCATGAAAGAGTCATCGACATAGGGAGAACATTCGGGAGCATAAGGGAGTATGTTTCAAACGACAGTAAGTTAAAATAGACCCTTCCAGCTTCGCTTTCGGTCTGACATATGCATGGAAAGAAAAACTATTCTACTTGTGGAAATGTGGAATAGGAAAGAGGACAATAAGGCCGAAATTATGTGCTTTCCCACCACATCACCTATTTGAGTGTGTCCCCTCGTGAAAATGTTCCAGGTTATCTTCTCAGGTTGCAAGTTTCCCAACTTTTTCATATCATTTCTCGCTCGCCATCCTAGTTCACTAGTTGCGCCGCCCCATATCGGCAGTATCACTTGGGAGACCGACCGACTCATCTTCAATTGCGGTTTACGGCAGAACTTGTTGACAAATGGAGCTGGATCATTTGCCTATTTTAGGGTGAACCTTCCTGAATATATCAGTTTCCCGGTTCTCCTTTTTCTCAATACTACATTAGCACCCTTTGATGAATCCGAAGAGGATTCCCCAAGTACTATCATACCCTGCTGACGTTTCACTCACTGTCGTTTTCTTCTAGAAGAATGTGGTAGAGAAAGTGACTCAGATCTTCGCCTATATGAGCGTTAACAGAGTTATGAGCCAGTTCTTCAAGCAGTCTTTCGCATTTCACTACCGGATTCACCTTGCACCACTAAACTGACCTTAACGGTTTATGATTCCGCTCTATTTCACTGTTTCTCCTTCATTTTCTAGT
>UZAF01018372.1:8053-24763 GCA_900617895.1 Haemonchus placei | reverse complement strand
TGGAGAATTTTCGGCAGCTTCCTTCCCCGATTTTTTCGTGGCTTCAGACGTTTCCATATTTAAAAGTATGGAAAAATATATGGAGTTGAGAGGTGCTTCTGCCTCTGCAGAGAGGAGAACTCGCGATCAAGTTCTCTGGATCATGTATATTTATGCTGCCGTTTTTTGAGGAAGGTCGGATAAACACTGACGAATATTTTGTGGTTTCATTGTGGATAATGTTTAGAAGTCTATGGGGAATTACACATAACTTCGTAGGGATGGATTATGATAGCTAAAGCTCCTTTGAGATACACGTCTGTAAACACTACTATGTTGCGTTGCGGAAGTGAGCTCTCGATGCCTATCGTTTATCATCAGAAGATCACCTAGATCTCCCCGAGGACTGAGGGTTTTAGTTTACGCTTTTTTTGGAGCAACTAAAAGCGTCGACCCTAGCTACGAATAACATATTGGACGATCCCCACTGGACGAGATCTGGATTGCAAATCTAATCTGGCTCATGGTGAATCATTGAAAGCTTGTCACGATAGCTGTCAGCTCTTGCAAAATTCACGATGTTTGTCGGACACCAAACGTCACGAAGACCATGGGTTATCCACTCCTCCCGATCTAGGTTTTTCATACCAAGTGAAAAAGGTGGTGCAGTGAATTGGACCCGAAAGATCCATTAGAAACAAAATTGAAATTTAAAGTTGATTGCTTCAGGTGTCTCAATATTCGTTTCGCTCCATTGGGTTTCAAGAAATATCATGGGTCTTCCAATGTTCTAGTTGAGCAATTCTAGTCATAGAGTTCCGTTTTTTGAAAGGAATATTTTGGTTGAGCCAGACTAGATAGACTTTTGTTTTAACCGGAAATGAAGTGTCATTTTTTCATGATTAATAGAATGGTTTTACTCAATTGCATTCACTTCTGCGGGTACTTTAATCCACCAGACCTTTTTTTCTTGAATGTGCATAGAGCAGCACATTCAAGAAAAAAAAGGCAACCCAGGCGCCTATTTTTGATAGAGGAAATAAAAGATGGTCGTCAGTATAGCTATCACTCGGTCATTTAATCCATTCGGCTTTCTGAATCCTACAGCCTTCTGAAGAAAAAATACAAATTTCCCAAACTCTCGAGCAGCAGAATCCGAGCTTTGCCTATAATGCTATTGGCTTACTTCTGAGGAGGTTGCGAACGAAGTCGTGATTCAGATGAAGGCCATGTACAAGAAGATGCTGGGAGCAAATCTCCCTGTCAAAAAAAAANAAAAAAAAACTTTCTTCTGCAACTCTGCAACTCGGTCCTTTCGAAACCTGGGAACTATGTGAATCAGAGAGCTGTAGCCAGTTTCGATTCATATTCGAATTAGTTACAAGAGCTCAGGAAAATCCTTTGTAGCGCCTTTCTAGACTTTCTGCCATTATTTCCGATTGCGAAGAAGATGACGACTCAGACCCGGATTTTGAAGGGCATTAACTTAGAGGGCGAAGGAGGTGTAATGTCATATGCACACCACCACACACGCGTGGCCAGAACCGTCTGGAAGGATAGAAGCACTGACTTGTGAATTAACTCATTGCATAGGCCACATACTATTCATAAATGCCAATACGATCCTGATGTTGATTGCAACCCGAAAATGGTACAGCAATGTTCAATATTGAATACTTTTAATTTCCCAAAGAATCAAGATCCTAGCGTTTCTTCAAACGCCACAATTTTGCTAGTTTGCCTTATATTCTGATTAATTTGAAGTGAAAGAATGGCTCATTAAAATGATTCAACTGAAATCGCTGAACTCCTTGGATATAGCACAGCATTCAGATAAGGCATGAGTGCTTTGCTTACGTGATAGTTTATGTTTATCTAGGCCTCCATATCACCTGTTGAGTGTCTTGTTGATTGTTATGCGCTTTGTTTTTGTTTTGAGGTGTTTTTTCGTTTCCATTTATACGTATTTCCTTCTACATATAACGCGCTAAATTTGTCTGTTTATTTGTTAATGTGATCGCGTGTGTCGCTATGTTTCTCCGAAATGCAGAACTCCTGGTACCTTGACCTAGAGCGTTCAGCTCGATAGCAACAGACGGCAAGATAGAAACACTGACGGAAGGTGACAGAACTGGACTCCGCTCAGGAAAGGTAGGGCAAAATTTTGTCAGCTCCTAGTTAGAGAGTTCAAATTTAAAAGGAACTGTGCTGCGGGATCTGGACACTGACGATATGTGTGTTCCTTGAACCTACAGCGTTCATTTGTGAGGAGTACTGGCAACAGGATAAGAACGCTGATCGTATGTGGAATGACCGAATGCAGAACGATCGCAAAATGAGAGTAATCTGAGTAAAACCACTGAACCAAGTTGGGATGTGTGAGGAATAGACCAAGTTACCTAGACCCAATAGCTTGAGCAGGACTCCGCTGACGACGAGCTGGGCGCTCACAAATTGATTCGTTGTATTTCTGCGAGAAATCGGCAATTTCTGTCACTTTATACGGGAGCCCCCAAGTTCGAAAGGGTTTGAATGGCAGGCCAAAATTAACGAGAATTGGAGGAAAGCCCGGCTCCAGTCGGGCGACGTGAATGATGACCTACGATCCCAAGGTTTCTACATAGTTTAAGTAACTCGTCAATTTTAATATTTTTGATTTCGTTCGTGCTAAAATACCAACAATACACTCTCGCTACGAAAATAGCCCAGTAGAGATAGCCTACGTAAATCTTTTTACACCAGTGGCAACTCGCTGACGGCTTTTCTTACGAGCCTTTAATCTGTCTGAGCTCCGCGAATTGGCGCACAGATTACCGGCGACCTCTTCATACTCCTTCCTATCTTTTACATAGACTTGGAAGAACGAAGAACTTTGGATGAAGAGCAACTGAAACAGCAATTCGAGGTAACAACCTATTTGCTCTCAAGTCAAGTAGCTCAATAATTTAGGTAGCAGAGAATAGGCCTGGTTCATCTCATCGATCATCTAATTTCCTGTATCGTTGAGAAAGATAGACACGCTCTTTGAATTGGGTTAGCTAAAAAGAGGGTAGCATTGGTGGAAAACGAAAGTAAGGTGGTGATCATTTTACCCTAATATCCCCATGACAATACTAGAGTGTTCAAGAGGTATCTGCTAGAAACTTTACAAAAGTTCAGATTTCTCTGCAATGTTAAGGAAGCTCCCGTAGAACGCTATAAAAAGACCCATCGAACGCTATGAAAGGAAAGAATACAGATGTGGTGGCCACTTTTTTATTCGCGTTCAAGCGGGTTGTGTTCATTTAGAGCAATTCCCTAAAAAACTGCAGCGAAAAAATCTGACTTTAGCCGCAATTTCGGAAGAGGATTTTCGAACGACCCAATAGCATGTACATATCAGAGAGTAGAAATCACCATAATGCCTTAATAGATTATACCTTAGGCTGTAAAACCTAGTAGAGCGAGAGTGACCCCTTATATGTGTTTACTTGCCTTGGAATCTTGTGCTGTTTACTTCCTGACTGCCTTGCTCTCAAATCAACTCAAGCTTTTTGGAACGTCTCAGTGATGCTTTGGAAGCTAGCTTTCAGCACAATCGCTCACGAAAAATCTATCTCCCTGAGTCGAATACCAACACATTCCTTCATCGTAGCCCACGCGCCAGTTCCGAGTCTTTTCCTCACAGTGTGCCGTGGTGCCCAGCCATATCGTGAACTTCGTGCCCGATAACTAAGTCTGTTATAAAAAGGGCGAGCTAGAGGCGGAGTGGGAGTGGAGGGAGGAATGTGGTCAGTGGTTAATTTTTCAAAACTTCCAACACAGAAGGTGGTGAGCCCCGTCCAACGTTGCGTTTTTTTTCTATCATTCCAAAGTTTCATTAAGATATTCAAGTAGTTTCAAGCTTAAATGTCATACCAATAGGTAGAGTATGATTACCTAAGGTGGTGGCCATAAAAGAACCTTCACTTTCATCTATATCTATTCAGATTTCCGAAAATAATCAGACAACTGAACTTAATTGGCTACTTCCAAGCCTTTCAACGGTATCAGCACGACGAAGATGGAAATTGGCTCATGCTCTGCTTGAATTGTATGCTTGAACAAATTCACGCATCAGAGAGCATGGAGACCTTGTTAAAGCACGCTTTGTGTCGGGATCCTGACCACAAACCAAACGGCATGCTATTCCACTTGAGCATTGCACTTTAACAGGCCGCTAATACAGAGCGGACAAATACCGAAGCGATCGAGGTTTGAAAATGGAATTTCACGATCAGACGTCACATAACCTGAAGGCAGGCAGGAGGGCTCGGAGCAAGGGGCAGCGGAGCCCTCCATCCTTCCGAAAGCGAATAGCTGGTACCAGACCTGTTTGCTAGGATAAAAGCACTGACTCGTACAACGGCTGGCCTCAGCAAGTCATTGCATAGGCCACATAAGCATTCATTCCGCCACTACGATTCTGAACGGAAGTCGAATGCTGGGGCGCATCCTTCAGACGTTATTAATTAACACCCCCCTCCCCTTCCCCCTCCCCCGAGACTTTATCCTTTATTACCTGAAAGAGGTGGTCACAATTGTCAAAGCAAAGTGAAAAAATGCAGAAACACCTGTTCTGCTTCAACGCGCCGCCGTTCAAATCCCTTTTACTTGAGCGTTATATTTTTGCGACTTTCCCTTTGTACCTGTCCGCTCTGTAGCACTCATCTAATTAAGTTCCTCAAGTCCGGCAGTACTGTTGTTTTTCCAAAGATATCGAGTAGATTGTTTTTGTGAAAAGCTTCATCCTTGAACTTCGAATCATGCCATCTATGAGCATATCTTCAGAATTTCTATTTCTTCATGTACTATTTTACTTTTGCGTGAAAGGAATTTCAGATGAAAACGTCTGAATAGCGATACTCCTGTTCGTGGAAAAAAGCAAATTGGTAATCAAACACCATAAGAGCAGAACTGTCTCCCCATATTTGAGAAGAAAAGTTCGAATCCAGCCTCTCCGCTGAGGCTCATCAAAACTACATCAGGTACCAAGGAAAGGTCGCTTGGCAGATTTGCAGCTATTTTATGAGGAGGTGATCAGTCGAAGGGAACTAGCATTTTCAAAGTCATTTGGACATTTTTCCTATTGCTTGAGATATCGTCAAACCAACTTACTCATTTGGGATCTCTGGTTCATCTATCGTTATTGCTTCGATTAAGAACTCGCCTTAATTGCTATTCTCCCCATTTTATTGCTTTCTGTACGATGTTGTTGTTTTTCAATTGCCAAAGCTGGAGTCAATTATCTAAGACTTCTGTGAAGAACATATTCGTACCAACTGATGGTGATTCAAGGGCTTGCTGGGCATCCTAACACGGTGAAAAGGGCCTAGGGCCTCTGAGGTAGTAGTAGTAGACAGCAACTGCTCATGTACGAGCATGTGTGCCCATGGGGTAAAAGCCAATAGCTAGCCAACTACAGCTCTACTGCTGAGTAGCAGATCCTTCAAAACAATAGTTTTTTTCAGATTATTTGCAATTTTAAAAAAATGGAAAGAAAATTTACCTATTCGATTTGATTCTTTCTCTTGAAAACCCCTCTGTTCATAAGATACCACCCACATAAGACTCCTAACGGAGTTCATAAGATTCTCAGAGTTCCTCTGAGTTTATTCGGCCCTTCGGATGGCATCATATAATCGAGCTTTCTCTTCTCACTAAATGAACATATAATTCCTCCAAAAGCACCCAAAAACTGTGTCTCTGCCAATTAGACCCCTGGGTAATCAGCATTGCAAAAACCTTGGCATCACTCTATCTCACATGGCAAATCGGCTCGTCCTCCTCCATCCCACCAAGAACTACTTCCGTTGGAATGGCAATATTCAACTGGATTGCTCACTTTTATTTCGACTCAATGCCAGACTTTTTTATTACCAGAAGTGGCCTGCAAATGGCTCTGGAAATTCTGCAACCACACCTTATGCTAAAACGTTTTACATCACATTACATATTTATTACTTCCATTGCATTACGCTAAATTACATTTTCCATTTATGGCATACACACTGTTCGAAAACTCAATCACTCGAAGGGTGGCAAATGACATTATAATGGATTAGCCTTCATTTAAAACTTTTTTATTTCCTATGGCTATTAGTAATTATCATCAAACGATGTAATATGCTACTCAGACCTTCGGATTTGTTTTGTAAACATGTTTAGGCTTCCGAGGTTGTCAATGTTAGTCGCCGATGGGTGGCAGTTGGTTCCAATGGTACCAATGCTAAGCGAATTTAGTGACCTCGTTACGCTCCTATCCAGCTACTGCTATTTTTGATCGAGCTTTCTAAGCGAATTCATTAGTTCCAAAACGGGGCCTCTCAGCAGTACTGGCTTCCTCGACAACTCATGCCCTACTCAGCTTTTTCTACCTTTTTGCACTCTACTACATCTCTATTTTACTCATCAGAAAGGTGTTTCAGTGGCAAGTGGCTCTCTGTTACACCTGTGATAGGGTGATCGAATCTCGAGTTACAAACGAGCCATCTAAGGCCTATCCCTCCAGGGTTGTTTTTACCTTACCTATTCCGGTGGATAAGCATTGACCTTGCATCGGTTGGTCACCGTAATTCGTTGTGTAGGCCACATCTGAAGGAAGCACGCTACGAAGACCCTGACCTGAGTCGGAGTCCTGCGAGAGTCACATACCAAATAGAAACAGGCTTGATTGAAAAAAAAACTTTTAGATTTTCCTCTTATCCATCGAAATGTACTGTACAATTTGATTGCCCTTGTGATGCTTTGTGATTTGTTCGATTCTTTCTTGATAATGATTCACGAGGTTTTTCTTCTCGTTTGCTGTCTCGTACTTTTGAATATCGATTTTCCCAGGAAAAAATCGTGTTTAAAAATTAAAAAAAAGAAAAATCGTGTTTGGAAGGTTTAAGAAACTTTAAAAGAGAACCTAACGAAAAATCTTGCACCTAGATGGGAACCAGCCAAGAATTGTCTACCCGTCTCCACTGACCTAGTCTTCACCCCGTACAAATACTCTCAACCACCATGAATTATAGCATTGCTGTTTTGGGCTTGATTTTTCGCTCCAACTTCGGTTCTCATACTTAGCAATTCAGCTGATGAATTGGGACAAATGTGAAAGCCACTGACTGAAAGGTTATTCATGCAGGAATGAATTCATGTGACCACAAAGTATAAGAAAGTACAACACAATGGTTTACAAAAAAGACAGCGTTCCACAAGAAGATTTCGTATGAATACTTAATAAGGATGCAAAAACCAACTAAGAAGAAGGCAGTAACTTTAATGAAGTAGTCGTATTGCAGCATTTCCATAACTATATTGCAGGGACCTCATTTCCACAGTGTTTTCCAGCAATTGCTTTGAGAATAATTCCACATCTTACCACTTTTCTGTTATCAGTGCTTCATCTAGTCTAGTTGTCGTCGTTCTTCATGTGCTTTTTGAGCTTTTAATTTCTATTCTGATTGGGAATTTTCTTCTAAAATGCCTTCGTCAGACCGAAAATTTACAATACGTAGTTGCATAAGTCTCAGTTACAGCGTAGAACACATGGCAACGAACTGAAAAAGCTAGGGCAAGATTAGGGAAGTTGAATAGTAAATTTTTCATCGTCGAACTCGGAAGGAGAATGGGACAGTGCTCTTGTTGTGATCAACCAGTCATTCAACTGAGACGGTCGTTCACCCTCTTTCGAGATGATATCGCTGCATGCAGTATACAATATTTACCGTGATCCCTTCTTTTTCTTTCCAGTGAGGTATCAAATACAAATGCATTTTCATGCATTGAATCAAGTGGACAATGCCTCCAAGATACAGCATCAACAGGACTGTTCGACACCGCTGGAACAAACAAAAACAATCAAAGGATTCATGCTCTCTTCTTAGAGTAAATTAATTTGCCAATTGGTTACGCTGGAGTCATTAGTCAGTCACATCCTGAACCGACCGCACTTGGCCTAAACCAAAATGGTGAAGGCTGAGAAATGTACTGCATCAAGTTGGAAACCAAGTCGGAAGAGGAAATGAGCGACTTCCTAAGGCTTAATGAAAGATAATACTACTATTGATAGTAATGATTATAGAAGGAGCGAAGTCCCCTTTTCTTTTCAACTTTCTAACCTCCGCATTTCTATTTTTAATGTATTTTAAGCAATAACTGATGGCTGTTGATGACATGCAACTATGTATTGCAAGATTAAGAACTTTTGAGTTCATCAAATGCCAAAAGCTCACCACTAAAAATAAGAGTCAGAAGTTTCAAAAAGCCCATATGCTTTGATGCGTTTGACTCTTCAGTAGTCTCAATGACACTTTATTTAAAAGTTTAAAATATTCCTAGGGTGATTATGTAAGCTCATTGACAACATAACTTTACTGTGTTATTTTGTATCGGTTCAATCGCAGCAATATCGCTTTTTTGATGTAAATAAGTTGCAAACTAAATTTCGAAGTTAAAATAGAACTCATTAGTCAGCAAGTTCATCGCTGTCTCGAGCTTTCGAAAACGTTTGAACTAACTCCAAAAAGCTNGGCGGATTCTAGGAAATCGCTTGATTTAGTAGTTGTTCCTTCACCTCTGTCGACGGCGAGTCTAAAAGGTGCGGCTTCTCGAAGTTCCGCGCTTTGATGCTGCAGCGAAAATATTCTAAAAGGATAAAGAAAAGATGTTAGGTTTTTCTGCAGCTTTCGGCCCCTCTTTGGGATGCGCCATCCATTCCACTTTTATTTCGACTCACAGTAACATTAGGAGAGCACTTGATTGGAGCAACGTGTTGCGGGGCTACCGATATGCGAGCCCCTGTTTTTGCCCCTCAGCCACTTTTCCTCCATTGCCTTTTAGCGCTTTTTTAGTAAATAGAATATCCAAGCGACCGTCGCCTTGAAAAGGCAATGGAATATTCAGGCAACCGCTTTCTGCTTTTGAAGCTCACTTGTAGCCTTTTTCTCTTGACAATTCTCTCACTCATCATAAATCAAGCCATCATGGTTCAACACTTTTACGACTTGTCATCAATCTGCCTTCCAAATGTGTACATTTCTTGAAATACTCTGCTTACTACAAAGACCCACTTTCTGATTCTGACGGCGCCTTCGTAAAGTTCAGCTGTAAGTCGACTTTTCCACAGGCACTACCAATTCGGCCAACGTTCCGCCCGCTCACCGTCGACCTTCATTCCCAAGCCTACCCATTCGAAAGGACGTAAGGTGTTCTCGAGGGTGGCACTGAAAGTTTTGGCGATATGATATCCCTGCTAGATCCCTCATTTCGCGTTGACAATGACTACCTTCTAGAACGCTTAGACCATCGTCGTTAAGTTGGTCCCGACAGTACCAGAAGTCCTCTCCTAATCGATGAATACAGGACATAACGGCCCAGGACTCGTGATACTTCCAATGAGTCATGTAACAGTGTAGATGTCGATTGTACTGAACCCTCTCCGAAGTCGTGTCTGTTCACATCGCTGTACATCATCTAATATTCTACCAATCCTCTTCAAAACCCGTATCGGGTTAGGGCACGTATGAATGAGCCCAGTCTATAAACGGGAATGATAGACGCTGGACGATTTCGGTCTCTTTTCTTTGTTAGGCTGGTTGGAGTTATTAAACGCACGTGAAGGGCGAAGGTACACATCAACGAAGGGCAGAAGCACACATTTCTTATGCAGACAAAACTGAAGAGACTTTTCGATTGCTTTGTCTGCTTAATAATACTTTGATAGAAAGGTATTCAAACGTGAAAGCAAGTACAAAAAGTAAGCAATTCGATTAACAATAAGATTATGAGTCTGAAAAAGATGTCTAGACTGGCGCTGCCTCGGTTCATTGTTCAGTACATGGTAAGAGTTCTCCTACGTTTATAACCTCCTTCTCCTTAATTATTCCAGACTCCACATTACCATAAAGTATAGTAATGTTTCTTATTAAACAACCTCAATTTCATAATGGACATCGTTTTCAATGCTATAGACATCAAATATCACGGACTGTTCTCGAAAAACTGAGTCCAAACTTCAAAAGGTTCGAAATATCCCTTTCGATCTCCAAGTATTTTTGCAAGATCGGCGCAAAAAAAAATGGATGTGCCACCACGTATGTCGTATTTAAAAATGTTTTTACAAGCTTTTCACCAGTGTTTTACTCTTTGTCCCATGTTAGCGGCTAAGCGTTTTGGATTCTTCGTCCCAAGCTGGACATCAAAGATGAAGGTCCGTCCACATTTATTGACTTCCTGCCATACTTATCGCATTACGGGTTATGACTCAGGAGCATCATAACGAGATCTGCTTGATCACAAGTATAAGGGAGACACCAATAAGTCTCATTCGTTACAGACAGTGGTGTTCGGCGATAGCGGGTTTTATCCACTTAACGCTAGAGCTCGGTATGTAAGTATATATTCCATAAGAGGGCAGTGCTTCAATGGTTTCCTACACATCGTAGCTGTGCTGAGGGAATAAATTATTACTCACTTGTAGCTTTTATTTGATATCGTGTAAAGCATCTCAAGTTTAGTCCAGGCATCTGAAGACGACGATTGCAGTAGTGTTAGGCCGTTATTTATTTGAATACACCCAATGGTGTGCCGTACAACATAAGGGCATGGACTCTTAAGCAATTCTTATGTCTCTTATGTCAACAACAACAAAAAAGAAGAAGAGAAAGCGTAGAGGGAAGAAAAGTAAGGGAGCCTCAAGACAAAGCCTGAGGTTATGTACGAAACATCTGACTACGAAAATAAGGAAAGAAGAAAACAGAGCAAGAATATCGCCTGAAGGAACATCGCTAGAATCACACAGGGACCTCTCCTATGTGTAAATGCAGGCTGCTCTCCTCTGTGGAAAAGAGGTATCTCAACAAGCTAGTGATCCACGATATGAATCCGTTAAATTATTAAATAGGTCCAGTCGAAAATCTCACACGGCATAAAGATTCAACTGACGCAAGCAATTATGCCAAGGATCATACAACAAAGAAGTGGGAGGCTAATTGAAATTATTTCGGTAGCTTTTGTAAAGACAGGATGATAAAGGGAATGCCCTGAAATATTGGTTGTGGACTTGGTTGATTGGACGTTAGGCGTTTTCTGGGTTCATAAAAGTGAATATCAGAAGCTTCTATTTAGCCTGAGAAAAAATGCTCCGTCATTTTGGAAATTGCTCTTTGATCTT
The DNA here is from genome assembly GCA_900617895.1 of Haemonchus placei. Classification (NCBI taxonomy): domain Eukaryota; kingdom Metazoa; phylum Nematoda; class Chromadorea; order Rhabditida; family Trichostrongylidae; genus Haemonchus; species Haemonchus placei. The sequence continues at coordinate 13,605 of UZAF01018372.1, read as the reverse complement.
ATTTATCTCGTGTTCGACTTATCCAGTAACCGCTGAAAAAACAAACGAACAGTGCTCTCAATGATGTAATAGTCTTTCCATTTTACTTATTTAATAAATTAATTGATTTTTATTTTACTTTACATTTAACTTTTCATTTTATCTACACTTACATACATACATATGTATATAAATAGAACTCTTATGGCGAAGGCACCATTGGTGTAAGCTTGGTCAAACTCCCTTTAAAAAAGTGAGATACGGGCAGGAAGAAGTCTCATTCCTTTAGAGCCATTTCTAATCCATGGGGTGATTGTTTCAGCACATGCCACTCTTACTCTAGAAACTTATACTTGACAGCCAAAGTAAAAGCACCTTTTACGGTCGCAAATCTGGTTTCATCTTTGAACCCTGTTATCGTTATTTCCATGTCCCTGACGCTTCAACGTCTGGAAGCCGATAATGACCTTCCCTTCACCGGGCCAAACAGAGATTCTCCGAGTAGCTTTCCCGCAAATGATCTTGGCTGCCGTTGAGATTATGGAAAAATAATGATGATATCTTTATTGAGTGAGGGAAGGCTGTAGAGTGATAATTAAGGAACTGTTCTGCAAATTCAAAATAACACTATGTCCATAATCCAGGTGTCTGGAAATCAGTTGAGAGGTCTACTGCTTTTATTTTTTTTTGGCCTATCGCTCAAGGGCGGAGGTGGTGTAATGGCAAAAGGCGCACTATATCACACGCACGGGGTTCGAATCCCGGATCGATGCCCGCCTAGGCCAAAAATTCTATCCCCCCGGGGTCGGTGAATTGGAACCAGACTCGTCTGGAAGGATCGAAGCACTGACTTGTACATCGGCTGGCCACTGCAAGTCATTGTATGGGCCACATACGCATTCATTGCGCCACTACGATTCTGAATGGAAGNCGAGTGCGGGGGCGCATCCCTCAGACGGGATTGATTAACGCCAAAAACTTTATCCTTTTTTTATTTATCGCTCAAGTTGACGGCTCCTTTCGGAGTCGGTGACCGCGAAATATTGAGAAACAGCTGCTTTAAATTAAGTACAAATAGCGGTCTTAGAATGCTACTATTTATACTAATTAGTTTTGGAAAGTAGAGTGCTCACTGAAAAAATCGAATATTTGGAATACGATATTGAACTCAATTGAGTTTCTTGAGGTTTTTTAAAGGAGCAAAAGGACATGCACTTGCTAAGCCTATGTTCTTGTGCCGGCACTAATTCAAAAAAAAAAGCCCATTGAAATGTCGTCCTTGAAAACCCCCGCAGATAGCTCGGCCTGTCTCCTTGCCATTTTGTAATAGCGCAGATCTGGTTTTTGTTTCTTATAGTTCTTCTGCTGACGGCCAAGGGTGTTCCCTCTCTATATTCAAGGATGCGCCGGGATTCCTACGACAACTTCTCGATAAGGATTTTGCCAATCTTTGAAGAAGTCATGGTCAAGTGAAGATGGGGGTTCGGCATGTGATACGAATTCGCACACCTGCGCATCAGTGTTACTCGGAATGGAGGGCATGGAAGCGGAGGTCGATGACCGCTACCTACATTGTTAGCACTTCTGGAAGATCGGCCGAAGACTAGACTCAACGAAAACGATGTTTATGGGAAATGGAGTGGTACCTGATGATCCATTCAGGGTAAACGGAAAGAATATCGACGAATGCTCTAGCAACGTGTATCCATGTTGGGAAGTCAACATGATGAATGACTTAGCTTCGGAGGCCCAAGACTTCAATTATCTTCTCCATCGCTACGACATCAAGAGCCTTCTTCAAATCGATTAGCTCGGACATTACGGTATCCTGTTCTCGCGATACTTCGGCAAGTCTTATGACAGTGTACTGCTGCTCTTCTCTCTTTCAATTCCCCCCTAAAGGCACAGTTCACGATAAAAATGGTTTCTGAGATTCCCTGCACATAAATTTGAAGGATAAATTTGAGGCTCCCGCGTATACCATATCTGGCACCATTAGGTCGGGAAACGGCCTGGTTAGAGAGTTATAGAACCTCAGAGATTGGCCCGCGTGTATCCTCGGACGAGTTTCACCGGCATTGTAGAGGCTGCACTGATCCCAAGGGAACCCAGGTAGGGAGTTCAAACAACTTGTAATGACCCACAGTGACAGTAGAAGGCAGCTCTGCACAGTTCTGGTTTGGTGTAGCCAGCTCTTTGTGCACTGGTAATAACTGGAATCTCGTCCGAATCCCCCTTATATGTTATTTCCGTCATGTCAATCTCGCCCAACCTCTGTTGTCCCTGCTTTTGAGGCACCATATTTTTCTTTAACCGGCGCATTCTCTCTCTCTTCCTTCACTGCTGAAGAACTATTCCCAATCCATACTTCCGATTTTTGAATAAAAACGGGTTTCCAAAATTATCGTGAACTGTGCCTTTAATCTCTTCTATGCATAGCTTCGCCCGTCTGGACTTATGTTTGTGACTACCTGTAGCTTGCGCGATTCCACGCTGACGTATCAGCTCGATAGTCTTCAAAAAGAGACGACTCTTGACTACTTGTTGATTCGCTGCTTTAACGGTCGATGAGCCGGCTTACTTATCATCGATGTTGTGGCAACCGGGTCCTCCCAGATACTCACAAGGGAAGCGAAGTGGTCCCATTTGATAACGATCTTGAGGCTTCGTTCCCTGAGCATCGCAGCTCTCAGTGCTATTCTTAATGTCGATAAGTTGGGCACCGAAAGTAAGGGTGGTGAGGGAAAAAAGGGTGTTGAGAGGAAGAAAACCTAAACTCTTCAACGATTGCACTTGAAATCGCAGGGGGCTCTGTAAGTCGTGTTTTTTACAAATCTCTAGCTAAATCCTCAAAAAGGATGGGAAAGTTGGGTATAGATACTGGCTATCTTCGTAAATATGCGAAAAAGGGCAACAACTTTGCAAAATTTGCTAAATAGTGAAAAGACATTTCAATGATACTGTATTGGTTGTTGACATTACTATGAAATCGGCTTCAATCGCAAATGACGTGCCTCTGACTTCAGCCAGCACTCAAGAAGATGACTTTGACCAAGCTGGGATCAATCGAGAGTAGTCAGCCATGGACTGTAAATAGTTTAGTTTGGGGAGCTTGACCTTTTCATAGTAATACTTTCAACATCGCCCTTCATTTCTTGCTCTGGACATCAACAGCTCTTCACTTGTGAGTTCGATTTTTCAGCCTTTTCTGTTTCGCACACCAAAGGGTAATCCGTATAATGAAGCAAAAGATAAGAAGTGCAACCATCAAGAGCTCTGGAAGCGGTCTCAGAAAACGGAAGGACAAGGTTTTTTGTGATGATCCCACGCACTGGATTTCCAGTAGTAATTGCAGTGGTGTTTGAAAGCCTGTGCAGCTTGCACAATGGATTGCGGGGGACAGCTCAAGTGCAATTCAGTGCACATATTCTTCTAAAAAGGGGTATTATACAAAGTCCCTGAATCTATTCTTTAACCCTACAACGGGTCCTCATGAGAAAGCAATGGAATTCATAGCCTAGGGATAGCTGGTACGAAGGGGCAAAAGAAGGGCAGGCCTATTGTGATCATGGCTCGGTGCAACCAGTCAGGGCAGATGATACCCCAGATAGGAAAAAATGGAGACGAGTCAAGCCACAGAGTGCTCTTCGAGGGCGCAGAAATAACACCAGGGAGTAGCATAAGGAAAAGGTCTGACATGAACTCATCGAACCGGGAGGGATGGAAGGCGTCTCTGGGGTGGGCGTGCACTCAACCAAGTTTTGAATCGCAGACCGTGCTTGGAATCGCACTTCACTTGGTTTTACGACGGACCCTTCCGTCTTATTGTTGGGCAGTTCCTTTGAGATCCTTCCCTTTCTAATTGCTCTACAACACTGCACTTTTTTGTGGCTCATTTTTTCTCATTGCTTTCCGGATACACGTGGTTTTTCGAGTGTCAACACTACGAGATTAATATTCAGGGCCCCACACCACAGAGAACGATCGAGTTTAATGATGCCCACTTTAGAAATGCAATTCGATGGCTCTTGCGAGCACGTGATATCAAGCGATTTTTGATGTGAACTTGAAATTCAAAAAATTCATAACATCCTATTTTTCTGTTATGAGTAATACATTGGAAATATAACCTTAAACCGTATTTTAGCGTAGGATAACAAGTTTTATAATTGCATGTTACAGTAAGAGATCAACATGGCAGTTATCATGCAATTAGGGAGCATGTGATATACCTTAATACTCATCGAACTTCGAACTTTGCTTGTTCTTTGGTAATGACCGACTACCCCATTCGTTTCTCTCACCGTACCCTCAATTTCTGTATAGGATCAACATCCAGCACCAGCTGTCGTTTCCTCAATGTTCCATTTCGNAATTTCGCTTCTTCTTTCACAAAAAATCAACAATCATTCCTACTTTTCCACAAATAATCCGTCAAGTGTGAATAGTCGCTCGGCCCTGTCCAATCTAGTATGAAATTTGTGGATCTTCGATCTAGACAAGGCTGTTGACGGTGTCATTCACGTCGACGAGTCGTTGATTCCCCAAAATTACCTTTGTCACTGGAAATATTGCTGTCTTCCTCAGTTTGTTCACGTCTGCCCTCAGTTTGCAGACAACAGACTAAAGATCGATGTCCATAAGGCATTTTTTGAATGCTGCCATTCCTGTTAACCTGAAACGAAGGAAAAATCTTCAATTAAAAAGTTTTAAATCGAAAAGATTTAGTATTCCAACGACATTGCAAGGCGCGAGTGTGTTTCTGTATGAAATTCCCACAGAGCAAAATTCGGGACATTTCTGCAGTACATTTTTTGGCCTATGCACATAATTTGGGCGGAGGTAGGGCAACTCAAGTGGTGCACTACCATACCTTGGGCCGGACATTGAATCCTGGGTCGATACGGTCGAGACCAATAGAGCCTTCCATTCCCTCCAGGATCGGTTAATTGGTGGCAGAATCGTGTAAATAGGTAAAACTTGCTTGCGCAGGAACTATAGCCGAGGCGCAGGATATTGTGAGTTGTAAAAAGTGCTGGCAAGTGATATATGCTAATGGCAGACATCAGATGGGAAAGTCAATGAATTCGTTGAGCCGCCTTTGTGGCGATCAATTTTTTCCCAACACTTGATAGAGTACTTGTATCTCGAGTCATAGTGCTGTCAAAGTCGAATTATGAAGGCGATATTTGTAGCCGTCGAGGATGAATGATCTAAAAATGGTAACTGCTGAAAAAAACTGCTACCTCATTGAAGGATTTCATTTTGATGTCAGTAATAAACAAACTTATTCAGACAGCATCTCGGCATCATTTCGTGGATCAGTGGTAATTCCAAAAAATGGGGTCAACAGTGCTATCTTTCATTGTAGTCATTGTTTACTCTACTTTCACAGGTCATTTGACAACACGACTGTTCACTACGATTTGGCACAGCAATAGAGCTTCTTGGCCCTATTGCGACTTCTTCATGTAGCCTGAATATCTATACCCTAAAATCCCATAGATATAAATAGCAGTCTATTAAAATCGCTATTTTTCTATATGAATTGTTTATTAAGTGGGCGGGGTTTG
>UZAF01018371.1:16362-33800 GCA_900617895.1 Haemonchus placei | reverse complement strand
CATTCAGGAAGAAGAAAGAGGGAGGAACGATACGAAAACAGTAGGATGAGAATTGAATAAGCGATATATAGCAAAGAAAGAAGGGACTAATGAACATTGAAAGTGGAAAGAAGCGGAACAATCAAAAATGACAGCTGAAAAATACAAAAATTGGCAGAAAAAAATGTAGAAGTACATAGTGCAATAACCTGATGATACGTTTGCTTAGTACGTAGGCGTTCGCTGGTCCTTATCACTAAATAAATATTCTGGAAATTGACATTTCGTCGAAAACTATTGGTTGTACTTTCATGGCAGAAAACTTTCGTTCCATCACAAAGTGATCGCCGAAACGATAGCGAAATGGAGGAAATTTGAAAGAGACGCCTACAAAAAGCACTTAGGAATTAGGTCAGACCTGAACTTCGATTCCTATAAAATCGCAGGCATTGAGGTCGAAGGGACCAGTTCTAAGATCGATGGTTGAAGGTCAAGATGGAAAGCCTCTTTCTACAATTCCTTATGACCTTCTCTAGAGTTTCCCTAAGCAGCCAAAGTTCTGTTCAGGTCAGAAATTCGAGAGTTCTTCATCTGAACTTAGCAAATCATCTTAAACAAATATTCAAGAAGGAGGATAGCCAAGAACCATTCTAAGGTAGAAAGTTTCGCACCACAAGAACATCATGGGCGCACTTGGCGAGGGGTGACAGTCCTATCTCCTATTAGGGCCAAACATTAAGGGAAGAATCCTTGAAAATTGTTATGCCAAAGGCTATAATATTGAAGTTCATTGGCTACAAGTACAACTAGTCGCGCTAGAAAATGATGAATTCGAAAAATTTAATTGACAGTGTAGTTTCAAACCAGCACTCGGAAGGGCAATTATACAGAATTACTAAGGACTTTACTGACACCCATTTCATTGAAACGAAGCCGGAAATGTTCAATCAAAGTGAAGGCTCCAATGTGGAAAACAACTTTCAACGGAAATTGTAATTCTGGCTACCATTTTACCCATAAATCCTTTAGTAACAACTTTCCCGAATAAAATAGGTTGCTCAAAATCGGCAGATACGTGCTCGAAAATCTCAATGGTAAAAGTTTTCAGACAGAGCGGAAAAGAAATCCTATTGCGCCGCCTACCACTAATCACCCTATGATTTGACTGGCCATTGCCCTAGTTTCAGTTTTTAGGGCTTCCAAATACTTTTTCCATGTTCAAGCGAGGTCTTATGGGGAGAAACGTATACCACATTGACCTTGTATATTTAATCATTTCTTCGTTTTGAATCCAATTATCGAGAGGGAAGAAGGAGGAAAAGCGATGGAAGTGCAGTCCATTACCACCTGCCACTTGTTCTAAACACATAGAGCACTGAGGCTTTAACGGTGCAGCTCCCACCTTCGACTTCTATGAATGAACCCGATTACAAGAAATCAATAGCAGTGAACCTTGGGGTTTTTTTTTGCCGTAAAACCATTCCGTTTTGGAGATGCATCCTCCCATTTGAGCACCATTCAGAATCGCAATGAAGGCGTATTTGACCAATGAAATGAATTTCTTTGGTCTAATGTGCAAGTCAGTGTTTTTATCCTCTCAGCTTGGCATAATACCACTGTTTCGACATCCTTTACCCTTTAAAAGTAATTACACAAACACACATCTTGTTATTATCTTAATGGGCACTGGCACATGCGCGAATCACTCGGGAGCCTTCAAGGACTGCTCATTTTCCCAGAATAGCTTTGCATCTTGATGAGGAAAACGCCTAATATGGGACTACGTTATCGAGAGAAAACTTGCTTGCTATGTTCCAACGAACCTAATTCAGAGCTATGTGAGTAGTAATCATCACTTTGCCTCCCCCTCCACCAACACTTTGAATGCGCTCAAGCATGTACGCAGAACAATAGAATTTCTATTTTCTCAAAAGCCCATTCCAAGTTCGAGAACAAAGCTCAGAAAAAGTGGAAAGGAACAAAATCAAACTATGCTGCTTCCCATACGGGACTCAAAATTACAGGAAGTTAGCCGAATGTGTCATGCGTATAGGCATGAATTTAGGGTTCTAACCTAGGAGCCTCATGGAAACTTTCAGAAAATAACGAGCCAAATCAAGTCTTTTGCGAAAATTTCGGCGAATACTTTTCGCACAACCTAACTTTCCAACATAGTTCTCATATTTCATTTCAGAAAAAGCGACACACACACAATCTGAACCTGGAAACAAACGTGATTCTAAGTTTTTGACCGATAGATATTAGAATAAAACATGCTCTTCATTAGCTGATTGCCGGGAGCTCGTACAGCTAAAGTAACTGGCGCAAAGACACTAAAACCAGCGACTTTTCCGTGAATCAATTTCGAAAGGGTAATGTTATTTCGCCTGGCAACTTGTTGGTATGAATCATCAGAGCATTTTCGTCAGAGAGTGAATTTCGAAAATATGTAGAAATAAATGCCAGGACCTGCCGGAAATGCTCGATTTTATTCGGCCTACGGAACCTCCCTACCACTTTTCAGGAAGAGGGAGCGACAGAGTTTGTCGTAACGCCAGGTTTAGTAAAAGAGACAAGTAGCGCTATGCTTGCTATTCCGGCTTCCGGTGTTACAGTATTCCGATATTTATACGGTAACCAGGTATTACTCCTATCTTACAACAGTTCTCAAAAATAGTAAGTAAAAATTCATTTACAGCTTAGATTTAAAACGTGAGATTCCACTTATGCAATTAATGACCGCAAAGGACAAAACACCCAGAAACTGGCTTCTAGAAAGTCACCTTCATCTGAAAGAATGGTGGACATCAACTGACATACAGAAGGGTCTACTTTTACATAGTCTTTGAATCAGAAGTGAACAGAGTGTCATGTTCAACAAGTTCCCATGCCTGGAAACGAGTGCCTCTTTGGAGGCAGTTAAAGGGAGCCTCGTTCGCTATAAATGCCACCCAGACGTCAGTCGTTTCCATTGACGTGAGACATGAACTTAACTGAATAAAATGCTTGACATTTTTGAAATTGCTCATGACTGCCTTATAGCTATCGATTGAGCAATATTAATAATGCACTTTTATCTACAGAAAAAAGCTCATGCAAATTGATTTAAGCTAAAAACGTCAATCCACGTTTTTGCGAACGAATTCGATGATTGCGAGAAATGGCTCCAGTTAGATATTGAAGATAAAGTTTAAATTCGATGTATGCATAGCCCACTTTTAGAAATTGCCACCCCCGAATGAAATGGACATAAACGTCTCGACGATGCCATATAATCCTTGAATTCAAATCCAAACGAAGGGCCTCGGAGGACGGTGCATGCCAAAAAAAGAAGTTCTCCCGAAAGCCATGTTTCATCGTCCTCATTTTGATGGTACCCTTAGAAATCCTTGAGGCTCGGCCTGTTTATTCCCACATTTAATCCGAATACGCCGACGATGTCGCTTTGAAGCCGAAAAACGCGAGCGGGCTTATAAAATGAATTTTGCCCCCTTTACGACAAGCTGTACTGCTACCAAATCCAGAAATCATTCTGAATTTCGGAGAAAAAAGTTATGGACAAGCTTTAATGAGCCTGCGAGAGGGGAATACGGTTTTCAATAACGAAAACCTGAACGGCTGAAATGTGAAATGCTATATCACTGGCCGAGCAGCTATCTGCCCTCAATATCACGGCATTTCCACAGGCAGGCTCACTCACGTGCGTCCTGTTTTTGTGCACTTTTCATCTCAGTACACAACCCTGCGGGACACTCCAAAGTGCATCGCGTGCGGAGATGAAGCCTTCAAAATATCTTCCACGCCTATTCCGCCCGTCTGCTCGCTTCCACAAAGAAAAACGGGCCCGTTATTAGAATTTTCGGGGATACGCTATGTTTCAGACCTCCTTTCTACATAGTAGAACCATTACTAGTATTAATATGTTTACGGAACTCTGTACGGAAATCTGCGGAACTTCAGAACCAATCTACGTCCAAAGAAGCTCTACCACACAGCAGCGATTCGACGAAGAAAAAAATGTATAAGAAATGATTTTTAAGAATTCCAAGGGCATGTAACTCGAAAAATTGCTTTCTCCTCCCAATTGGTGCTTCTCTTCAACTGGCTATTTCTACGTACCGTGCTTAAGTGAACATCTAGCTCTAAAGGAAGAAGGAAAGCTTGAATTATATGTTGTGATATTCTGGTTTATGTGATGCTGTAGGTACCACTAACGTCAGTGGAAACTAGTCCAGCAACAGGCAAGAGTAGGAGCTTGTTATCGCAAGGTGGAAGATCAGTTCCCATAGAATATCCCCTTGCAAGGTTTTTTTAGCGGTTGAAAATTGAGACCTCACTGATTGCCATCTACTATTTTTGGCGACATTGCAGCCCGCCGGCTCGACGTGGTTTTTTGCCCGCAGGGTGCGGCCAGATTGGAGAATCCAACACAAACAAACTCCTTTGCACGAATTCCTTTAGCGATCGTATCAGAACCTGATTAGGTGTCTCTCATACCCACCAAGTCTACCTCAGTCGAGCTATCCAAGACTGGTGCCATTTCGTCCCAAGCACAACCTTGCTTTCTTTGTGAACCCATAAAAAGGGGATGTGTCGAAGCTATTACTAACAGTACTACTCCAACTTCTGAGCTCCACTATTATTTGGCGCCGGAACCGAGGAAAGGTTCGTTTCCATGACCAAGGCCATCATTTACCTTCAGTAGCGAATTTGAGTGAGATGGAGAATCAAGCAGGAAAACTTATGACCCCAATCTACTCCCAGGCGAACGGCATACACGAGAACTCTGCTTCCTACGACAGTGGAACTTCAGCAAAAACAACTTATGCTCTTTCTCTGACGTAGGCTAAACTTCTGGAAAAATGTCTGAAATCAAGTCCCACACAAACTTCTTCATTCGCCCATTACTCACTCGAATCGCACGAAAACATTCTTATCGACGTATACTGCGCAGATAAACAGAAAGGTCAAAAAAAGACAGAAGATAACAACTCGTGGAATCACAATTTTCAACTCCACAAAAAAATCTAGCAGGGTTTGTAGCAAAGGAAAGGTCCTTCTTGCTATCAAGCGGACTTCTGCTTGTTCCCTGAGTAGTAGTACTAACAACATCGTATGCCAACTATCCATAATCCATAGAACTCGAGGTACAGTCCATCCTGATATACTGAAAGTGCCTGATAAAGAATCGCACGCCCCACTCCACCCTACACCCCCCTTCAACTCGATCCCCCAAATGGGATCTATGTCAATTAAAAAGTCATCAAAGGAACTTAAAGATTATGAACTATTTCAAATGAAAAGTCACCCTGCGAGCTTTATCCAATACCTGTTCCTTATTTTTAATGTAAAGAAGGATATCTGCAAGAGATACAAGCTGGAACGGTCCCTTTACTGTACATTTACAAACGGTAACACCCAGATGCTGAAAATAAGCTCGGCTGCAACCCTCTGCAAGCAAGAAACTGACTTCTAATCTGACCAGGCTATGCAATTAAGTCTGCACAACGACGGCTAAGCCCATTCCGCATAGCCGTGGCGCAAATTAGTCGTTAAGCTTTATGCAGGAGATTATCGTATCGGTCACAATCATATTGAATTAATAGCCGTATAGCGACCCCATTTCTGACAAAGAGCCAAACTTTATTGGAAGGAACTGTGGTAGTTGAATATAGCGAAAAAAGAAAATTCGGGAAGATTTTCGGTAAATGAACTACTTCAAATGAATCTACACCAGACAGGAGTGAGAGGAAGCCAATTTTTTTCTTCAACAGGAGTCACCACCTGAAAGGAATACCTAGAAAGACACTCCAGTCAAGCGACAAACAAGAGGCAAACTCTGCTAACAATAAGGTTACTGTATCACAGCTCAAAAAGTGGAATGTGCATAAACAACATAGATACAAGATTCAATGGCTGGACACATAGTTGTTAAAGGCCTCCTTCTGATGGCTCCAGCAATTCATAGAAAAAAAGCCGAGCCATCAAAATACGTCATAGTTATATAGCCTCCTTCATCGTTCTCAAGAAGTTATTCAAAAGAATCAAAAAGGAAAACGGCCTTGCGAAAATGCATCAGAGCTACACAGTTCACGATAAGAATGAATTCTGAGATTCCCCCTAGAATGAAACTGTGGCTCCCAAGGATAGGATGTGGGAAATTGACGGGTCGAGGAATGACTTCGATAGAGCTTTATAAAGGCTTAAAACTGGTAGACGTGCACACCCTAAAGTGGCCATGTTATAACGGCATTATTAGGACTTCAAAATTTACAATGAAGCGTTAGGACGCCAAGGAATAGGACGCATAAGTGGGAGACACCCAGACGATTAAAGACACATAATCTCATACAACACTCTTTCTAACTACTTTCTTGAAACCTTGTATTTCTTAAAATCCGCAGATTTTCGCTTTGTTCCACTACTCAACTGACAGTATTTCATATCAACGAGGTATCTCAGAATTATCGTGAAGTGTGCCTTTAACTCCTTCTCCCACTTTAGTCCTACTTTTCAAATGGTATTAATTATCCTCTAAGGGCAGCCTTCTGAAATCTGAAAACCACTTGAACCAGTTCCTCTTCAAGGTCAGGCGTTCAACGCCAATACTCGCTGTCCATTAGGCCTCCTCTACTGACCTTAATCGTAACCAAAGGGGAATTTCCAAGGTGAAACATCGCCCTATAATTAGTCTATTCCATCGTAAATCTCCGTAGGAGATATAACAGTTATAATCCTTGGGGCATCCTCAGATGCGGTAAGATGATTGTGGGTGGCCTTAAACATTATAAGTTATTCATGGGTCAATGGATTAACTCCATGTCCTCCTGCGATTCTACACTGAAGTTTAGTAAGTGGTACTTCCGAAAATTACTGGGCAATGACTCACAAACCATTGTTCGTTCTCCAGAAATTTCAGTGACAAGAGAAGTTTATATGGAGAGAACAAGGANACTTCCAAACGGCATTAATTATCTTCTAAGTGCAGCCTTCTGAAATCTGAAAACCACTTGAACCAGTTCCTCTTCAAGGTCAGGCGTTCAACGCCAATACTCGCTGTCCATTAGGCCTCCTCTACTGACCTTAATCGTAACCAAAGGGGAATTTCCAAGGTGAAACATCGCCCTATAATTAGTCTATTCCATCGTAAATCTCCGTAGGAGATATAACAGTTATAATCCTTGGGGCATCCTCAGNGCAATGACTCACAAACCATTGTTCGTTCTCCAGAAATTTCAGTGACAAGAGAAGTTTATATGGAGAGAACAAGGAAAAGATATACGTGGAAGGAATGCTAGTCAAATGTGAAATCCATGGAAAAACGAAGAGTAACGCCAACTGCCTTTCAGCAAGTGCACAGCATTGTACAATGAATTGAGCCATTACTGAATACAAATCAGAACAGAATCCGTCGAGAAAGTAGGACATAAGGTCAATTATTGATACAAGAGCGAAGAGGCGACTGGCGATATTCTAGGAGGGCCTGGGTTAATATGCTCGTAAAAATTTATCGCTCCACCACAGGCTTTATGGCAAGATCTAATTGTAAGAAAAAAGAGCAGCCGTATAGACTATACACAGGCGGATAGGGATCAAGGGCGTCGTCATCTGTTCATTGCTCTAAAAGGGCGCAAGGTGTATCCGGCCACCTCAGATCGATATGGTGGGGTATGAATAGCGGGCGACGACGAGTGGCTAAACGTCGACCGACACCGTCGGTGACGGGCCGCGGCCGTCGGCTGCCGCCGCTGGGCTTCGGAACGATCATAGTTCACAGTGAATGCGATCCGCAAACACCGGGTTGCATGTCTGCGTCGCTTCGTCAGCACTTCTGGCGATGTCGGTAACTATGCCTGAACATGCGAAGTTCGAAGCATCCACGAACCAGGTCAAAGAATATGCAGCGCTGGCACGGCTCCCTGGATCTTTTTTTCAAATGTAGATCTCCTACAGGGTGAAAATTCTTTCGAAATTGAAGCTCCACCGCAAAGATAGCCAAAATTTCACTTGCGTTACGATTCGGAACACGTGGGAGAGACGTCGCTGAACGACGAAAATGAGGAAGGAAGCGGCCTTACGGCTCTGCAGGGCTGATGCATCACAGCCATCAGGCCCAGGCAATTTCGTAACTGACGAACGCGTCGCTATCAATCAGAACCGCATTTGAATAAATAAAATTTAATCATATTAACACATTTTTCATTTTTCTGCTTCTTTTGATTGAAGTTACCTCGGACTGCATGCAAGCAAACTTTAAAACAAGTTTTACTGATAGAACTAAAAGATTCGAATGAAGAAAGAGACAGCAAACATCAGAAGTCTTGTTTTTGTTTTCTTTTGTGTTCTTTTGTGTTCAGTTACCCTTTTTGTTCAGTAAGGGGTAATCAGAGAGTCCTCCGGGAGTTCTCGTCAATGACTGTGATTAACAGAACAGATCGCCTCCAACTCTAGGGATTATGCGAAAGGCATGCAGAAAAGCCATGGTTGGAGCTATTTTAGGCTGTTTTAAAGTTTGGAACAATGAAAGACTCAAAAAAATTCAGCAACCGTAGCACTCAGTTGTATCTGAATCCATTGGATCTGCACTCAGAGTTGTACAGATCCAATGGATTCGCCCACATCTGCTCTTCCCTAGGTGATTTCCTTGGGAAAACATATTAGCCGTGTCGCACCACTTCGGCGCCGCCGGGTCTCACCACGTACAAGGACCGCCATCGAACCTCCAGTCCCCACCGAAAACAAAAATAAATCGTCACAAAGACCAGCGATCAAGAAATGGCAACCAATTAGGTGCTCAGTCCTCCTATGCTTAGGTCCCTGGCCTTTGACCGTTTTTTCAGCGATGACATAAGGGAAACGAATCACTGTCTAACATACCATATGAGTCAGAAAAAGAGCTGTCATGAAAGGCAAAACAACAATGACGCAAAAGCAAATCGGTCCATGCCAAAAATATTACGGAAAATTGCGTCACCGAAGCCAATTCTTCAAAGAGACTCGTCGGCGCGATGAAATGGCGGCGGCACGAACTTCGGTCAGCTTAAGCCAGCCTGTGGACTGCAACAGACAGAACGAGCAGGATTGCTGTGCAGAGGCGAATGGGCGATGGAAAAAGTGGACGCCGCCCCCCATAGGATGGAAAGATCACCTCCTTTCGTTCAGCGAGCGGCAGTTCGATGACGGGCGGCTATGCCGACTTGTGACTTGTTTACAACATCGCCACGGCGTTCAGATAAGTGACTCTGATAAGTTCAAGACCGACGCCAACCCTTCTATCAAATCCGATTAGAAAACTACATTTTCCATATGACACGCATGCTGCCCGCGGTCGCTGACCATATTTGATAAGGGCTCATTCTGATAGAGCGACATTGAGACCAAGGAACAATTTTTGTTAACTAGAAATTCCATGGGCTTTTTCCGAAATCTAGTGAATCTGAGCCAAATACGTTTAGCAATCCATACGGGCGACGAGCCATAAATCAATGCGAGGGGCTAGATGAACACCTCACACGAATGCAAATTTCAGTCCATTTCGAACTCATAGGCAACTGCAAAAGGAAATTTCTAGAATAATGAGACATTTGAAGCAGCCAAGCTCATCTGGCTAACAAACAGCCAACCGAAAGCGTTCCGCCCTCACCCTCTTGGCGGATCGATTGGCGGACGGGAATTGTCCTCATCTTTACGGGAATAACCCATCTTCTTGGACCTCTGCTTCACCAGATTCAGTACTTTCAAATTCGTACAATCATTACTCTGACTGATTCAGCTCATCCAGTAACTCAGGTAACAAATTACTCTTTTACAAGTCCCACAATAATATTAGTTGAGAACTAACAGCTCTGCAGCAAGGGGAAAACATCAGAATTGAGCAGGCCTGAAAGCTCTAAAAAAAGCTCAAAAAAGACACCAAAAAAGTGAAAAAACAATCGCAAGGGAAGTCTTCCAATCCGATTTCCTGAATTCCAAGCAAGGCACCTCGGCATTTTCGTGAAGCCAACAAAATAAAAAAAGGAAGCCCACGTCAAAAATCAAAAATACCTCCTTAATGAACAGAGCATGATGTCCAATGGTAGGAGAACTGAGATCCAGGCCGGAGTCAAGGCTACGCATTCCCGGACGATGCATCCTGGACAAAAGTGGACGGCCGTTACCACGATTAGGTGAAAACAGAGGTGCTGAAAACTACTACCATTACCCCAGATCATCATGACATTCTACCTACTACAGCGATCACAAGCAATAGGGCAATATGAAAGAGGCGTATTCAAAGCGTTACGGTAGCATTTGAGCAGGTTATCAGGGTGATGTGGGCTGCTACATATTAGCAGGGCCATATTCAATAGGCCAAGGACATCCGAAGGCTTACAAAAACTGGCTTTTCAATTCGAAAAATGTCGGGGCAACGGCTCTTCTGAAACCGATCACATAACCTCTACGGCTACGAAAATCTCCATCAACACAATCCCTCTCAAACTAGAAAGTAATCGCGGAAATCCCGATAAAAGAAAGAAAATCATTACAAAATCTCTGGCCTATCAGACTTCTGCTCAAAGGCATTAGAGAAGCATAAGCAATGTGGATCTGTAACATGAAAACAGGTTGGAAGCTTCAAGCTCAAAAAGGAAATCCGCTGACAACCTGAGAAATATTCAATGTACCTTCTCGGTCTCTATAGTTTTTGCCACCAATGGAAGTTGAACGAAGGGGTCTGCACTCACAAAGTGGCATGCCTCCATCGGTGGAAGCTGACGCTCTGGCTGAAGCTGACAATGCTGGTGGTGATGGAGGTGTTGCTGGCCCGGACGAGGTTAACTGAAAGTTTTTTGGATTAAAATTTTTGCAGAACAATCAATGCAATTCTAACATGCATAGACTTTAAAGTATTTCACAGAATGGTCCATTTCTTTTAGGAAAAACCCTTCAGCACACCGATATGCTTCCAGTTTCACTCAACAACCGTCCGTCATAAATACTCCTGAATATGAAGCGGAGGCGATGCGTAGCCACTTGGATTCCTAACTACAGATCCCTCGAAAAACTTCCCCAAAACGGGTACACCAACTTTTTTACACCAAGAAAAGCAGGCGGTCCCAAGTTTGTCGGACAAATAACAGCTTGTGCAACATCTGTTCATTCTAATTCATTCTTAGGTCTCAGTAAAATGTCACTTCAATTCTGAATAAAATACGAATATGTGGCGCACCACTAAGAGGTCAGCACAGATGATTTCAAAATCCTCAGTGATCAGGGGTGGCTCCACTGTGTCAGTTGTACTTTTCTTTCAGAACACTAATTTCAACACGATAGAGTCCGTTGCCCAAGACAAGTGAGTAGGTATTTTTCTCAAAAGTTGACCAAATCAGAACTTTTTACTCTGCCGCTCATTTCATACAAGCAGTATGGAACAGTGGGAATTAAGGTTGCTAAAATTACTTACTAGTTATTGTCCCATGTTATTTGTATAGATTTGCAAATAAAGCGCGAAAATCGGCGGGTTATGAACAACGTTAGGTCTCCAGAAAGCAGCAAAAATGAGGGGGTGCACAAGACTATGACGACAGATACAGCATCGAAGGAGAATTGAGAGGTTGCCCAAAAATGGGTTTTTTCTAATGGCCTTGCAGAGGCTGCAACATTAATAATGCAGCGCATTTGTTGAGAATCGAACAGCTGATCAGAGAGCATCGCAATTTCCAAAAAATAGAATAACAACATAAAAACAGTAGAGGGTGATTATAAAGAATAATGTGAAGTTTGCAGCAGCCAAAATCTGCTTGCAAACAGATTTTGTGCTGCTGCAAACTTCACATTATTCTTCATAATCATCCTCTACTGTTTTTATGTTGTTATTCTATTTTTTGGAAATTGCGATGCTCTCTGATCAGCTGTTCGATTCTCAACAAATGCGCTGCATTATTAATGTTGCAGCCTCTGCAAGGCCATTAGAAAAAACACCATTTTTGGGTGTGTACATCGGCAGAGCCGGCTTCCGATCCTTTATTACCCCTATCTATACCGCTTGTCGACCCGACAGCATCCCATGTACTACCTATGGAGGCCAAAGTTTTATCCAAAGGAAAATCTCAGTCATCTTTTCATGGGAATCGTTTGGGTTCTCAGTCGAGAAATGCCATTAAAACCTATGAACTATAATTTTCGAGCAAAGTACCACCTTTATAACCTTGCTTCATAGCTATTAATTATGGATGAATACAAAAGAACTCTTTCTCCTCACGCTTCAATTTGACGAAATTAAATTCGTTTTGAAAAAAATGTCGAGTTAAACCACAGTAAAGTAGATGAGAGCAGCTACTCACCGACGCTGTACGACTACGGCCTCGAACAAAATCGACGACGCTCGTCACTGGACTTTTTCGCTTCTCATTCAAGCCATTCGCAAGTGGAATGTCTACGTAGAGTGGACGACGAGGAGATGATTGAGCATCTATACTTCGCGAAGTCGCCGGTAGTACACCTAAAATCAAACGAAATTCAAACCAATAGCATTAAATATTATAGATTGACCACTCTGAATGCTTGGATTGGGCTTCTTTTCTGTTCTTCACTATTACCATGTGGTCTATTTTCTTCTGGTCAAACAATACCCTAGCATTTGATCCAAAGTTAACTTCTCCAGGAATTACTTGAAAGATCGCAATGATATTTTCAACACTGAGTACGAAGATACTAGACCATTTGATAAAAAAGTTAGGGCCAAAAAAGTTCAACCTCCGAGGATGAGCCACGGATGTTAACCATTTAGCGCGATCGGATGCATCTTGGGTTACTCATCTGGATATTTCTGGGACAATTTTAGCTACTACAAGGAAAAAGTCCATGCAAATGCATCTACACTGATTTGCTTTACAGCGCTTACTCAAACAACGGCACTATCTTTAAAACATTTCTATAACCTCCAATTCTATCCAGTGAATCTAAATGGGTGTGCAAAATATTTGTGTTATCCTTCCATATCTGCAGAAAAGTATCCTTCACAACACAAAAGACCACACAAAACTGACTACATTTACGCACTGCCCTTTATGGACCTTCATTTTTTTCTCGAAAAATTACATTTGCTTACTCGTTTTGCCATCGATACTGAGAAGACGTTTACGAAATCGTTTCAGTAAACTCTTGGGAGGCAATGGAGACGGCGAGTCGACTGCCTCCGAGTCGACCAGTGCAGTCATAAAGGAGTGAGCCAGTATAGTTGCTTATTCGGCTCTCAATCTATCTGTATATTCAGTCAGTAGGTTCAGCTTGCAAAATCAATTTCGCGATAGAAAGCGATCATTGACAAAATTTGAAAGTACGGTAGGAAAGAATAGGCATAACGAGCCTCAAATTCAGTACATCGCACCAAATAAAGCGTGAAGCAGGATTTGTTCATTCAGTAAGATAGAGGACTTCGCNAGACTGATTTGAGAGCAAAATGACGAGTGGAGAACTCATGAAAAGGTCAGAGTGGTCGATTGCCACCAAATTGGCAAAAAACCCTTATTTCCCTCTTAATAATGGGTAGTTTTAAGAAATTTATGCACATCCGATGAATGACTGACAACTTGGCTGCCGAAGGGTATATGGGCAGAATAAATCTTCGAATATGAGCCTTGAAACGATTCATATCAGTGCCCTATTGCTCTCCACCCCTTCTTCGATAAATCCTTTTTCAGCCATGGGGTTTATGGTCTTTTCACTAGCAATGCATCTTTTTCTCCCCTATCTAACGCTGCAAACTGATTACTATTTTTCTTTTGATTTCCAAAATGGGGGCAAACCCAGGCCGATCTTACTTGGGGAAATTTTTTATGGGGCCAAACACCCATCGTAAATAGTTCGCTTCGGTAGCATCAATGATAACGACAAGAAATTCGAGTGCTTATCGAACAAATGAAGCAAGACCCTTGAATTTCCCAGCTGACATCAACCCTTCACACTGATCTCAAGGAAAAAACATGGAATAAGGCTGTACCTGATGGGATAAGGACCTGATTCAAGTTCAGCTTACATCTGAGATTTTCCGTAAAGTTTATTCATCAGACTACTGAGTAATTTTGTAAAACGTAGCTGTATCAAACACATGAAAGACTTTTAATTATTTTTCAGAGCGATCGTTAATGTTAGAGGAGGGATTCATCAATGGGAGAACCATCGCATCACATAAAACACCTACTAACTTCAGTCGCAGGAGAGGAAAAAGGAGAATAAAGAGGATGAAGCTGACGTATGCACTAAAGTCCATAATCAATAAAGCTGAATACGCGTTTTGTATCCCAGGAGCGATGTCAAATCCAAGCGATTAGCCTGGCACGAAATTCTTCAACCAGGCTTTGCGTCAAACAGCAGTGCGACTGCCAAGAGAGTGCAGAGAAAGTAGTACTGCACTTTTTCTCTAATTTTGTCAACTCGTACTCTACTCTTAAAGGGGCGAGACATGACAATCACATGACATAGCTGCATTAGTGACCAATTTGCCATAATTTTGTTGGAATAGCTCTAACGGGTAGGCGAGAATTAGCTTGAAACAATGGGGACTTGAAACGCCCAAAAAAGGCCAACAGCTGGCTGGTGGTTACAAGCAGTTGCCCAATGTTCAGTTCGATAAAGATAAAATTCACACCCGATATGCTTCGTTGTCCCTTCTAGGAGAAGTGTTTTGAAAGAAAGGAGGTCCTTCAAGGGTCCCACTGATTGATGATCTTCTACTAAGTACGAGCTGCTGAAACCCTGCAGGGAAACTGTCCATATTTGGAACGCTCTCTCTTTCTTAGGACCTCTTCTTTCAAAAGGCTTATCCAGTTGGTCTCATACATCCCATAACGAAAAATACAAAGATGACAGAGAATAGTAAATGAGGATGGTCTCACGTGATATCATGCACATCACGGATTGAATCAAATCGGTTTTGTTAGATAATCTGAGAATCCCTAGATCCTGACTCAGATAGGGTATATCAGGTTATAAGAGCTTACAACAGACGATACAACAATATTACATCCTAATTTTGCGACATTAACTGATGCAGAACTGTTTTCAGAGCTACATATGTGGTCTGCTCTAGGAGGAAGCGTAGTGTAGAATCGATTTTCCGCCTTGGGACTACCCATCCATCCATCTCCAACTATTAGAGTACATGACGAATAAGGAAAAAAGCTCAGTTGGGAAACTTCTCTTCCCATACTAGGAGTAGAAGACCAATACACCTTGGTGAAGTTGACTTGCCACTGTTTCACATTTGGCAGCTCCCCACAGTACATAATCAAATATCGATCCTATGAGCAGCTGGGTGGTCGAATGACTAGTCAAATTCCAACTAGGGAAATTTTGTATTAATGGCAAGAGAATAAAGGTAAAAATCTTTGAAGTTAATTCATCCCGTATTGGAGATAATTGACTAATTGATTTTGACCCTTATTCAGGACTGAAATGACGTTTTGAATGCGTTTATGGGGTACAGATGACTTGAGATGACTATATAATGTGCAAATTTACGCCTTAACCCTCTGAGACGAATCAGGTACCAACTCACCTACGGTGGTGGGATAATGGGCTTGATTGGCCTGAGCGAGTATCGATCCATGCTCGATCCCCGGACCATACCTTTAGGGAAGTACGCCTCTTGCCACTAGATCAAACCCACCCGGGGCAAGAAAAAATCTAACAAACTAAATGATTTTTGAAAGATCTGGCAACGTCAAATCTGACCAATTCCTTCAGTTCTGGTCCTTGTCGACCTATTCTTAGAGTTTTTGAGAGGACCTCGCTAGATCAGTGGACTTTGACACCTTTCTTATCGGTAACATGCCATTTCCTTTTCATCTGCTGATTAAATGGGACCGAAAATGGGGAAAAATAGTTACACAGCTGCAGTAAACGATAAGCCTAGCCTACAACGGGACGGTATTCAATCAAGAACTAAATGGATGTTTTTCAATTCTTTTGGAAATGGACATTTTTCAGTTCTTTCAGCAATCTTCAATGTTTCTCTTCATTTATATCGAGCTCCAGTATCGATTGGGGTAAGTTTATTGTCCAATCTATGTTGTTCGATGAACCATTTCATTGAAAATCTAGGTGTAAATAAGTATACCGTAACCACGTAACAACCTCATAGGCATAAAGTGGACGAGGCCCAATTTACGGTTTTTATTTGATCTGATCAAAGGCTGGAGCGGCGCCGTTCAAACTGCTTACATAATATATGATCGGTAATGATGTTTTTGCAGTAACAAAAAGTAACACAAACACTTCAACGGGCTCGAAAACAATCAGCAAGTGGAAGATGAGCAACGATGACCAGGGAGATGCACGAAGCCTTCGTATAGCTATCCGTCGAACTCGGCTTGTTCTACCTAACACTAGCCTTTTTGCCCATTTCCATCGAGTAAATGTTAATTCTCTATACAATTTAAATACTCCAGATACATGGCTGATAGAAGTAACGACTAATACCATGTTAGCAAAAAATTTAAGAAAAACTCAAATCCGGGACAGCGCGCCCCATCCTTTTCGCTAGCCGAAATTGGTTTTTTTTAACCAACTTGACATATCTACCTATTTTTGTACATTCTCTCACTATCCATGGCCGTCGGCTATACGATTACCAACGCGGTAATTCAGTATCTCTCAACTCGGAAGCATACGCTCACAATCAACGGTGAAACTCGTCCAATTTCTGGGCGGTATTGATCGTATTTAATAAGCTTATCGTGCATCTTCGATTGTTTCTATAGAAATACAACTGCTACAGTACTGCAGGAACGAAAGCTGACTCCTCTTGGATTTGATATAAAAGGTAATAGGGTTTTCAAGTCTATGACTTCACTGAGGATATGAAAAGCTACAGATGCAGAGAGCTCGATTTCTCAATAAATTCGGAAAGAATGAAATAAGAAACCACAAAAGAAACATTTGCAAAATGCAATCGAGCAAATGCCTATTATATTGGCTCTGAAAGAGCCGTGGACAGCAATTCATGACTCGCTTTTATTCTGTCACTGAACACTGTAAACGAAAATCGGCCTATAAACCAAACATTACGGTAGCATTGAATCGAACCAAATATTTTTAAAAAATGCAAAAATCTATGCATGCTCGCCTGAACACATTCCTGTCTAATCAGGGACGTTTCAGTCCAGAAAAAATTGCACGGGCTGAATTAATCATCTGTCCAGGCCTTTGCAATTAGGCATTCCCACATTCTCCCTCAATTTTGAGTAGAAGTGAATAGTTGAATTACCCTAAAATTCCATAGATAAGAGCGGTTGAAACTACCGGTGAAAAATGAATTGGAATGAAATTGAAATTGAATGCAGTCACCCTCTAGCTTGATGGGTGGATAAATTAAACTTCGAAGAAGAAGTTAAGAAGAAGCTCCGCCCCTTAACTCCAAACTCCGCCCACTTAATAAACAATTCATGTAGAAAAATAGCGATTTTAATGGATTGCTA
>UZAF01018371.1:1050-15636 GCA_900617895.1 Haemonchus placei | reverse complement strand
TTTTTTTTGCATTGCGGTGTGAAAACAAAACCGAAATATAAAAGGAGAAAGGATAGTGTCTTTGGAGTTCAAACCCGTTTGGGGATGGGTCCACGCATTCGACTTCCATTCAGAATCGTAGTGGCGTATCGAACGCGTATGTGGCCTATACAATGACTTGCGGTGGCCAGCCGATGTACAAGTCAGTACTTTTACACTTTCAGACAAGTACGGTACCAATTAACCGACTCCGAAGGGATTTAAAGCTTGGTGGCATAGTGGGAAGCGGTCTGGGATTCGAACCCATGACCATGTGCGAAGATAGTGTGCCACTTGCCACTACTAACGCTTATTGATTATGGCTCCGTTCAACGTTCAAAATCCCATTGAAGTATTTTCAGAAATCTAGAACCTATGATTCCGAAAAGCTGCGAAAGTCCCTCATTCTTCAGGGAGACTGAAGACTAAGAGAATGAAAAACTGAAATTAAAAGTCAATCCGTGAGATAATCACCGTGAACAGCTGAGCGGCTACCAACAGGATAACAGGCAAAGTACAGGAAATCACTGCAGAATCAATGACAATAGTGAATCAACGGCAATAGTCTCTTTGGCCCACCCCTCTACATAGCCGCGTGCGAGCTCTCCGTTTCTGCCTAGTTACAGACCGCATACAACACAATAAGAATGAGGTTACGAAGTACGCCCCTTCAACAAATCCGAGCAACCGTATCAGAGGAAGTAATCAGTACGAAGAATGAAGAAGTCTTCCATGAAAGGCCTTAAATCGTGGTGAAAACTGACACCAGGTTTGCTATGAGCACCTGTCTTTCACTTCACCAATAGGCCATATGCTATACAAGACAAAAATACAGTGAAAACAGAGAAAAATCGTTGACACAGCTTTCATGAGACACCCCTTGGACTCACTTTCTGGACTCACTTTCTGTTTAAAAGGACAGGAAGGCAAATTTTGCAGTTGGCCGCCCACGAAAGACGCGCCTCTCTGAGCTGCACGCAAGCTTTCCGTTGTCCTCGCTTCTTGTGGCATTGAACGGAGACGAAGACGACGGAAAATGAATTTCCGTACATTCTGACAATGGGGTTGTTAAGCAATAATTTAGCAGCTCCAGGAAATGGATGTGTTGCTGAGAGAGATTGAGACCGTTCTGATAAGAGGACAAGGCAAGTGATAGCGATCCTCCCGCCACTGGCCCATCTAACATCAGCCTAGCTAGTTTCAGCGATTTTTATTCTTTTTTTTTGTATTTAGTAACGATTTCAGATAAGGCCAATAAAGAAGGTTTGCGGTTAAGACCGTGCAAGCGTGAGCAAAGGAAGCAAATGAGGAGAACTACGCGATGTTCCCGATTGAAAGTGCCTTGTCGAGTAATCTTCCACCTTTCGCCGCCTCCCATATCCGCCGTCATTTTCTCTACGTCTGCTCCTCACACAGCTCCCTTGCCCATCCACAATCTCCATTCGTTTTGCATAGTGACCATTTATTCACTCCACTTCCTTATTCTCTCCCATTAACTCCTTTCCTAGAAGATCCTACCGTAGCCAGCTTGATAAAAAGGAGCATGGTAATGTGAAATGGCTAACTATCAGAAAGATTTCTAATGATAGCCAGACTGGAGCGGATTCGAACATAATGAATGATGGAAATTAACCATCAACCAGTTCGGAAACACCGAAAAACTGGCAAAAAAAAAGGATTTTACAATAAGCATTCAAAAAAGCCACTGTTTCGTTTTTCAACCTCAGTGAGACTCAGGTTTAGTAAAACTGCGAATTCCATATAAGGTAATGCATAATTAATTGTTTAGGAGAAAGCAAAAGGAACAAGGCAAGTTGTTATTCACGAACCACTTGCAAAAATTCTTATGTGAATAATATGTGGTCCGCTGAGATGGCCTTGTTCGTGTTTGTGACAACCAACTCTTACGATCAGCCATTCTTCATCGAGTAAGACTTCAACTAAACAACAAAAAGTTCATCGGCCCCAGAGTCAGCACACATCCGAAATAAAGTAGTACTAAAAACAAAATTCTTCATGGCTCCACCCCTTTCCTTGAATTGAGTGATCCTTTCACTGGGAAGAAAGCCCCCTCCTGAGGAAATCGAAGGTTCCGAAAGTTCCAAGCACCAAAGAACCTTAAGATGAGGGTTCGTTTTATCAATTCGCAAGGCACACTTGAGATGCTGTTTTCCGTTTGCCAAAGGGATTAGATACTTCAACCACGTTGGAGACTGTCCCTATATTTGGAAGAATTGGAAAGCGAGCCGTGCTCCGCACAAACCCATGCCGTTGACTAGGGATGAGCTATGATCAGTGAGCGATAAAAAATGTAGGCATCGATATGTGCATTTGTTTGAGGATATACACACCTGCTGCATTCAGAAAAATCAAGTGAAAACTGTTATTTCAGTCAGATAAGAATGATGCAATGTCGGATTTGAATTGGATCCAACTATTCGAGTCGCTCGAAAGCATTTCAGTAAGGTCTGGAAGAGGTCGGCCGCAAGTAGCTTCATTAAGGAGTCCTGGAACGTGCACGCACTACTGGTAATCAAATTCGTTCCGGCCGTAGCTCTCCTTAGGTTCTGGGAGTTACCTCGACTATGGTCAATCGAATTCGTAGCGATGAAGTGGCTGTAAAACAAAAACTGACTAGACTGAAATTTCCCTCTCTTGGCAGTTTTCTCTAACGTCCTACATCTTTTTCTGGTTCCCTGGCCTCTTTCCGGATATAATTGTTATTGCAAAATTGCACATCGTTTCTCTTGGAGTGAACTCTTGGCACAGTAACGGAACAAAGACTGGAAATGTCCAAAAACCGTATTTCCCAAAATTTCGGTTGGGCTGGTCATTTAGCGCTACTCAAATAAACAGCCACCTTCGAAGAAAAAACGAATGATAGAATTCAATCTTTGAAAAAGTAATCAATTCGTTTTGGCTTTAATTTCCTTGGAAAGGAGGAGGGCGTGGTGGGAGAGGGGGGAGATAAGAGAGTGGAAGAGAAGAGTGCATTAATTAGAGTTCAGACGACCAATTATGATTATCAAAATTAGTAAACAAGCACGAAATACAAAAAAGGATGGTCCCACGTTTTTGACGTAGACAAGCAAAACTACTCGACCACAATGATCAAGCTAACAGGGAATGGTAGTTCCTCCTAATTCAACTACTTTCAAAAGTTTTAAAGAAGAACAAAGTCAATCTAACAAGTATTGAGAAGCTGGAAATTAAAACCAGTTATCGCCCCAACCATATCGTAGCAACGGGGAGCATAACTGCTTTGTGAAATAAGCAACTTTGCATGCTTTTCGTCGAGCAGGTGTTTCGAACCTTCCCTATTCATACACAAGAATCACGAATAATGATTAATTACCAATTGGTCGTTTGCACCCGCAGACACCTGGCTATAGAAAAATCGTAGGAAAAGCAGACAACTATCAGGTGCTTATGAAACTTCTCCGTTCTGAGACTGGAACGAACTCTAGGTATTCAGATAATTACAATCAATTTTTACTTTTCACTGTCTGTATCACGATCTGCAAAAGGATGCTGATACAGTATGAATAGAATGGAGGCAGGGAAGGCAATTTTTCTCAACTAAAATCGAGGGCGAGGAAAGCATATAAAAAACATGATCAAAATTGCCATATTCCGAGCCTTTTCAAGCAGATTGCCGTCCGGTATTCAAAGAAGTCCTTCTGCTCAGCCCAAATGATACGTTTTGCTGGTAACCCATTACAATATTTCATTCTCAACGAATGCCTTCATGTATTTGAAGTTCAACGGGACGTTCAAGTTACGCACTCGTTTTCCATACATCACTTTAGCCCAAAAAGTCTTCGATTCTGAAGTGAACGAAAGTCACGAGCTCTTAAATTCTGCAGCTGACGCTTCAACATAATCAAAACGTCCTCCAGAAGCTATTCATATTCACTTCGATTTCTTCAGGACCCCGAATCGATTTCATTGGCTCAGCGACTGCCCCGGAATAAACGGATGAAAACATCATCGAAAAAAGCGAAGAACAAAGGCAGTAAACGAATAAGGGCAAGAAAAAAACATAACTGGAAATGAAGTGAGGAAGTGCGCCTGGAATGATGAGCTATCCATACCATTATCGCCTTTTATCTAAGCTCTTCCACATGGGTGATCAACTCACCACCTGACTTCATAATCCCAACTTACACTTCACCTTAGTAACCGATAGGGATAAACTCAGACCTCTGGAATCGATATGTAGATAATTAAACCGAGAAGCTTCCCAGCTGATACTCTGGCCCCCACATAATAGTCATTCAGACGTCGACTTCCAAAAACTAGAATCTTAGATGAGAAGAGCTCGTTAGCGCAGCCGCTTGGGTGTGTGAAAAACATTATGGGATTATCGTGAGCCATTCTGAAGGCACGCAAGGTTTCTGATAAATGTATCTTTGGCATGAGCGTGCGCTTCTGGCAAGGATACATCCATCACAAACGCATACAGTCATCATAAAATTAACTTTTCTTGACTGTTTACAACACTAGCAACAGCATTAGCCATAGCTCAGATAAAAGTATAAACGACAAAGAATAGTGTGTAGCGATCTTCCCCCTCGTGTTCAGGTTATTGAAAATTTTGAAGGTAGCGCAGGCAGTATAGGGCATCTGTACCTTGTGCGTCAATCGCTAAAAGCTCTCCAATTACTTGAGTTAGTTGGGACATTTACAACAGATTTAGCAACAATTACTTCTGAGAAATCACCCCAAACCCTGATTACCTTGAAATGAAATTTGTTTAGATTGCCTACTTCAAAGGAAAGTCTAAAGCCTCAGAACTACATTCCTATGCTACTTCGTTAACTCGAGAGGGAGTTTCTGACTTTTACGATGTCTAATTACCACATGTAAACAGATAGGTCCAGTAAATTGGTGTAAATAGTAAATATGTGTAAATAGGTAAGTAAATAGAAATATATGATCCCCGAAACCAGCTTTTATCATCACTTTCTGAATTTTGCCACTTTATTTGCTGAATCTGGGTACCTTGTATTCGATAATACAACACGAAAGCAGTAACGCTGCACTTTCTTAAGCCTTGCGATCCTTTTCGCTGTGATGTGAGGCCATGTGATGCACCTCCACGCAAATAGTCTGAAGATGGAATCCCTGACTAATCTTCGCCCAAGCCAACCAAGTATCCATTCCCTTTCTGTCATTAAAGTGGTACCAGACTCATCTTTGAGGTAAAAGCACTAGCTCCGCTAACCAGCGCAAGTCTGTACAGAACAATTATGCATTCAAAAATTCACTGCGATTTTGAATGGGAGTTATATACGCGAATACAGCCCGAAACGGGAATGATAAACGCTAAAGGGTTCAGGAGGCTTCATAATATGAGATGGTTTACTTCGATATGAACATCCACCACTTTGGCACGCTCAAAATCTGCTATACCATGGTTGACTTCCATATTTTGTAAAGACAAAACATTGAAAAATTCTCTTAAATTCAACAGCCGATGAAATAATTTTTTTCGATTTTCGAAGAAAATGAGAAAGACGACCACTCTTGGTAAGAGCAATCGTCTTCGACAAAATTTCTGATGAAGTTTCTCCATCGAGTGAAAGGTAACATTGTTCTGCGCTAAGTATTCTCAGATTACACCGTGTCTACACGTCCTCCATAAAGTTTTATTATTTGGCGAAAACAGTAAGCCAAGGAGTTAAGGGTTAGGCTTCTGATTGCTACTTTTTTACTATGAGAACCATTTAATTACATCTGTTTCTATGAAGGGAACCAATACGGAGAACGTTTCTTGACGAAATCCTCTTCCCCCAGCGTTTGCCCGCGCCGTGGCAGGGCCCGCTAATTTCCCACGCTTAGTGTTTTTGCTCAATTACGGGGAGAGTTTGGAAATTTTGCAGAACCTCGGGAAGCACTGGGAGCATTTGAAGTGCGTGCGTATTCCTCTTCATTAAAAGAAGCCAACCGCATCACAAAAACTCCGAAACATTGATTCCATCTGGCCAAAAGTTTTGGTTTTCATGGTGGTAACGTTGAAATAATGAAGTTTCAATTTTTACCAATTTATTTAGAATGATTGAATTACTCTTAAAAACTAAACGATTGGGATATTAATAATCCTGTCATTTGATAGAAGCTGGGGAAGAAATACGTGTAAATTCGGAAAATGTATGGCATATTCGATGCCGGACGTGACACACACATAAGTACGTCGGAAATTGAATTCTTCGAATTCTTGAAATTCATTAATCACAATAAATGAAACTATTTCAAGCTTTTCGGAAGTGCCTGAAGCGTTAGCCTCAAATTCATAAAAGTTATAAGCTTTTTGAGCAAATAGAAATCTTAGGCGATTGGCGAAAGCAGTTTTCACTGCACTACGATCGAAAATATGTACAATAGTTATTAGGAGCCGTACTATCCGTCCCCTAAGGAGACTTATGTATTTCACCAATCTATATCAAAAAGGGAATACCAAATTATTCGAGCGATTGAAGATTAACTCATTGACGACCATGCAGTCCACATATGGACTGCAGTTGTATTTTTTGTTTTATTCATCTTAATTTCCATGTAATTTCAATTATTCTCCTCAAAACATTACATCAGGCCTAAATGAAACTGCATACATCGTGATCCTAGAAAATCTTCTTATTTTGCAATAGTAAAGATGTTTTTTTTTTCGAAGGATTACATTACCTTGGTGAATTTTTCATTCGTTGAACAACTTCAAAAATGAGATATTTTAAAAAGACGGTCTTCATTGGCATTTTCAAATGCAAAGCCCGTAAAAAATCTCTGAAACGTTTCTGACAATGATTAACTCATTGGCGACGGTGCCTTTTACATTGTCCTTACATTAACTTTTAATTTCTCTTATAACTGTAGTCGGAAGTGAATAATTCCTGGACCACAGCTCCTCAAGATTCGCTAGAAGGCTGTGAGCACAGCTGATACTTGAAAACATGACAAAATTATAAGAACACTTGATAAATAACATAAATACTACAGGAGCACGATATGGTGTGGCCCGCCAGCGGACCACGTGGTCGTCAATGGGTTAAAGAATATGATGAATCAAAAGAAGGAATACGGTAGAGGAACAGCAAAAGATATAAGCCCCAAAGGAAAACTACTCGAAATATGTTGCGCATCAAACTTTTATTCAGACTAGTTAGCATTCTGATTGATGGTAAGAAGCCATCTAAAAATGAACACGACTATCTAATGCCTTGAACTGATGATAATAGGATGATGGCCTTGAACTGATGATAATAGGATGATGCTTGGTGCTACCACTTCAAAGGAGATATCCTCAGAGGTGCATCGCACCTCAAAATTCTTTTAGAAGAGCAGATATTTCGAATGAATATCACTGTATATTCAGGAATAGTCGTAGGTCATAGGAAAGTATTATAAACAAAAATAATCGAAGCAAAGATTATTGATTATTAAAGGGTCGGCTGAGCCTGCGGGGAAGGGTTCCAAGTGAGGTAACCTGCTCATGACTGAATGGGGAGTATGGTCAACATGTCCTTAGGTTTACCACAAAAAGATCGATAATCCACATCAAAATGGAGTACCACCTCCAACCGCAGCAGTAACTCATAAAAACTACTCGGTATAGTGAAGAGACGAGAAATAGGACGGACGTCGAAAGGGAAAACAACCTTGCTCTACGGGAGCAACAACGGCAACTGCTGTTGTTATGTTCATCCCATTGGAAGGAATGAAGGTGAGACACATTCCGTGATCGCATGTCAGATAACTCCATAACGGCCAGTCATAAAATAAGGGATATTTCTTGGAAACTTAGGGACACCGCAGCAGAAGCCTCAAGAAGTTCTTCGCATGCATATGACTCCCTTACAAACAAAGAGATATAGCCAGTGAACTGAGGTATGGGGGAGAAGGCAAAGAGGATTACGTCAGCAAAGAACGGAGCTTGGAAGAAGACTGGGAAAGGGCAGCACCAACGCCTACTGGATTAGGGCAAAGCAGAGGACCTTCGGCGGAAAATGAAAAACCCGCTTCCGCCCACACCGAACAGCTGATTGGGAGGGCCCAGGCTACGGTGGTTAATTTCATCTCACCAGACATCGTCTAGTCATCCACGTGACCGGATAAGCATTCAATTGAATTCATTGGAAATCCAGTAAGTGACTATGAAAACACTCTCGAAATTGACGGATAGACGATGTCAGTGTGCCAATCGAACAACCAAGGTCATTACTTCACTACGACTTGTACGCAACAGCCATATGGAAAATCTAACATCAACTTTGTTCACAAGCAATGATTGCTGTTGTCGATGAAGAGGCAAATCAAATCGCGTTTGCCAAAAAGTGCACTAAAGCCTGGGCTCACCAAGGAAATGGGATTCCCAGTACTACCGTCTCGGTCCAAGTTCCGTTTATTTGTTAGGCCTTCGAGCTGGGTTTAAATTGGAGAGCGCATCCAGTATGTCGTCAAACTATCGTACAAAGTTCTGTTCTACTCTGGAAGCCTAAATTGGCCCGGACAGGATTTCAACAAGTCGCCAGCTGAGTACTAGCGAAGCCTCTTGCCATTACCGCACCTTCACCTTTCGCTCAAATTAGCTTTCAACAGGGCCAACCGTCTATCGTTCCACCATAAGACTCGGTAGTAGCAGCCAATGAGACTTAGCAAAAAACTGTATGTGAGCCCATTGCATTTACGCTACCAAGCCAACGACGAATGAATATCGACATAAAGAAGATTTTTTGGGCAAACCACCAAATCATCTATACTTTATCGATTGTAACAAGGATACGGTAAGTGGACGTCGGTGAATGGTCCAGAACAGAGCCAAGACGGGGTAAGTTTCAAAATTTAGCAAGAAGAAAGGTCATACAAGTTAGATTCAATTAATTTTTTAAGTGACAAACAAAAAACTCCGCCCAAAATTGTATCACAGCAAGCATCAAAGTTTCGCTGTTCGCCCAGTCAGAGTCGAGAAAATAATATACGATAAGAACAGGTTCATCACGTGCAACAGCAATGTTCGAAAACAGTGAGGAAGTAAACGGGCATGGCTTGGCTCCGCCTCTCCTCGGGGGAAAACTCTTTTGGGATTTACGTCATCACGTGAAAAGTATATGATATAACCATCACAAGTCATTCCAGTGAGAGGGATCTTGGAGGGCGTTACTATCGTCCAAGCCAGATGTGATCGCAAAGATGGAACCAGCACAAAGCACTGGAGAATTGAAGCGTTGAGAATCCTTCAATATCGCTCCCATACAAATAACAGCAACCAAAGAAAAATTCGTACAAAAGCTCAGAATTGCTGGATGGGAAAAATCGTGGTGAAATATGAATTTGGCCAGAAGAATGACAGAGTTGAAGAAGGCGACCATCATGACTGACAAGGATATCATCGTCGCAATTGTAGAAGGATTATGGGTGGACCCATAACAACGCCTCTTTGGTTTTTAGCAAAACTTCTGAGCGAAATGGAATCGATTTCCGAGTAGCGGGACGTAGGTAACAGTCACCTAGCAAGGAAAGTAACACCACAAAATGAGTCTCTAGTGGCTAGTACAGCTACCTCAAAATCAACGGAGTTCAGGTCCAAATTCGTAATTGAACACCTCGCTCAGTCCATTTAACCCTTAGCCGTCCAAATGCATGTCAAAAAAACCGGTGAGGCAAAGTTCAATGTTTTGAATCTATCCATTGATAGTTTACCATATTGCAGCGGCATGATTTCTCACAAAGACCCTTGTAACCCTTCAAAAGGGAACTCATTTTCAAACATGACAAAAAAATTAGGTATCTAAGGAGAACAAAATGAATATGGGTTTTCGGAAATTTTACAGAGAAGTATTCAATGGAATAGCCAAAAAAGGTTGTTGGTTGAGTATTAGGGTAAAGTACGCAAACAACGCCTACGAAAATCCAGTTATTCGCATCCCAAAAATCAGAATACGAACATTACGAAAGCCAACTCGGAAAAACCAGTCCTCACTTAATCACCTCTTCGAAGATCGACGAAGAAATCAAAGGATACGACAGAAATGTTTTTGTTTACGAGCTGTTCCACGTGCCTACTTGTTTAATTTACTTCTATTAATAGAGCTTTTAAGAAAACTACAACCAAAGGTACACACCTATAGTGTGTGGTATTGAAGAATAAGCAACTACGATCACTAACTAGTCATTTTGCAAATGCAAAACCATGCCATCATTTCAATAACTGCTAAAATTTGCACTCTTTTTGATGAAAACATAGCAGTTCGAGGCTGAATAGGTTTTTTCGACGTAACTTTCGCATTCTGATTGCATGCGCAGAAACATGACTCAAAAAGTCAAAAGAAAAAGTGATGTCATTCGTTGAAAAAGAACACAACATAAGAGCACTGTTTCAGTGACTCGAACGCTAATATCAGAACCAACCATGAACTGCAGGGGAAGGCTAGAATAGACTTAAAAGGGTTTTTTTCCAGTTCAAAGTTGGTGGTAATGCAAGGGACCGGTATAATAACAAACCAGAAGCTACAAATGAACAAAAGACAACCTGAAAAAAAAACAACCACCATACCTTCGAAACTTTTGGAAGCGCTTGATCCATAGGACGATTGCCGCTTGTTCCCTGCAGCAGGTGTGCTATGGCCCTGCAGATAATCGCCATGAGCAGAGGGAGAATGCGGAAAAATAACCAGAACTCCTGAGTGGCGCCTATAAAAGAACAGAAATAGATATAGGTTATATTGAAATTGCTCAAATTAGTCCAAAGAATAGTAACAAAGGAGGTGACATAGAAAATGTGAAATGAAAAAAAAACTCACTTATTTGTTCCGTTGAAATTCAGGCCACAAGTTTGCGCGGCATCCGACATTGTTCGTCTACGAGTTCGCGAGCCACATGCTTCTGGTGGCTGTGAGCCTGCTGAATCACTTGGTGGTGGTGGTGGTGAGCAAACAGGTGGAAAACCGAGATCTGGAAAGCTTCGGAGCCTTATAAAATGTCGTTTGAAGGCTATTCCTAACACAACATTTCCAAAATTCTTTTTTTTTTCTTCATAATTTTGAAGTCTCTCTAAGACAAAGCAAATCTTTGCGGTTTAAAACTGTGACTATTCGTTTTGCGCCCCCGCTGGTGTCCTTAATGAGGGAAGCAGTTTCTACTCCGACTATTAACTTAATATTCTAGGGAATTTTCTCAGGGAAACTTAATTTTCTCAGGAACTGGTATACCAATTAATGAAAGAAAGTAAAAATCAAAACTCAGTACAAGAGACTTGTTTTAAAGCACAAGTGATTCCGTCAAGAGTTAGAGCACAAATGATCTACGGTTTTCGACTAGTAGACCAACACTGCAAGTATTTTTCCTATGTCTAACTATTCTGCCCCGACTGAAGTAACCTCTGAACCCTGAAAAAAGGGAAAATAAAAGTTGATAACTAGGAGTGATAAACGTCGGTATTCGGATAGGCATACTCATTTTTCCCAACCCGTCTTTGAAAAGGTTTGCCACACAAAATGGTAGAGGGACATGGCGGTTCCTTCCTTATACTTGCTTCTCAAGGTTAATTATTAGGTAAACTATTTGTTATTTACTCTATGTTCAAGAGCCACCGACTCAGCGTGAGAATTACTGTAAAGAAAAAGCAAAGACAATGAGCAACGCGAGTAAAGCCAAGCTGTTATAACGGCTTCCCTCACTTTGTCCTACTCCCTCACTTTTCTGTAGCGTAGAAGTTTAACTGAACAAACCCCGATTCCGCGGCCTAACCCATGACCCCAAACCAAACCCCGTGTCTTCATCATTTACTTGTTATAATGCAACAGTCAAAAACCAAAACAAAAATCGGCGTAAGACGTTAGACGTACCGCTATCGAGGTTTTCATGGCCATGCGATGGAACATTCAATGAACGTAGCCTTGTTCTCCTTCTCAAGCCATCGATAAACCGTGAATGAGGAGATGGTGTTGTTGGAGGTTGCGATGAAGGCGGTGTTACGCGTGATGCCGGCTGTTCACACGCAGTTGAATTTCCCGTAGCTTGAAAAAAAAGATACAGTAAAAACTCACGCGTTCAGAAGTAAACGTGCGATTTTAAGGGAACAAAAACAGATGAAGAGCAATTTCAAAAAAAAAGATCAATCAAATGACGCCGCCACTTCCACAGTCAATCGATCGCTATTGATCGACCACGGACGAAGCGTGACGTGGCAACTAGCGCGCGCTAACGCTAGCGCAAACTATGAATCCCGCCTCTGAAGCTTTCGTTATAGCCTCTTCGAAGGATACCTTTAAACGCTTTGGTAATACTCTTCCTGGGCAACTTTACTGAGGTTCGAAAAGTATATTGTAGAGCAAATGTAATCGAATGAAATTAAATTAATAGATTTCACAGATCACTCATGCAGAGGCCTTTTTGTGAGTGAATTCAAATTCAGTGGCTAAAGGACTTGCGAGAACTGATTACGACTTGTCAAAAGAAAGGAACATAGCAATCACCCTCATAACTAGTAAGTAAGTACAACAATCCAAAAGTTCGAATCAAAACAGAAAAAAAANAAAAAAAACTCACCCTGAGCATATGCACACGGAGCTGTTCGACCTGATTCCAAGTCCGCAGCTCGATCATAGATATTGATCGGAAGAGGCACGGACGTTTGCCTCATTGATGTCATTGTCCGCCAACTATAAAAAGGACTTTTGGAAACGATAGGCTTGAAATGAACACCAGTAAAAACGCAAATTAAACGAAAATCTTTCAAAATGTATGGATTTCTGCTTTTGAGGAAATGAGGAGACGTGAAAAGAGAAGAAAAGAACTTTTGGATAAGGATAAGCACAAAACAAAAAAGGCAACGAAAAAAGCAATAAGGAAAAACGTGCCTATCATCGTTGAAGGGTAGACACAACAATTATTCAAATGGATGTTAATTATTCTGCTTATTGCCGAGAATGTTGAAGGATTGCCTCTGCTAGCTATGGCAATAACATCACTCATTGCAATATTAGGTTTCATGCTCTTTATATTGATAGTGAATAAATGAAGAGCAGCCAGATCAAAAAAGTAAGCAGTATAGTTAACATTTGCCATCAATAGTAGAGCATTAGTCATATCGTCTTTTACTGATGATGATCCTGTGATCCTATGTCGAGTAACGTCGAACGAAAACGGTTCAAAAAGTGAAAAGCCGACTAAATTCGATTGTTTATACGTCGGATAGCCAGACATATTGCTAAGGAATAGGGAAAAAACAGGAACTTCTCAATCGTCCAGAAATAAACATACAATGTGGCATTACAATAAGGAAGACCTGGATCTACTGGTAGGACTACAAGTTCGAAGCCGAATAGGAAGAAAAACAAATAAACGTTTCTCCAAGTCTAAATCTCCCGAACCTCTACTGAACGGAGGGAACATTGGCACGACCCTCACAAGTACAATTGGCGAAAAACTGGGAGCTAGTAGTGAAGAAACAAATTTAAGCTTCATTAGAAATAACTTTCAACGGCAACTGTTCACCCTAGCGTAATTGGGTAAAAGAGGTTGTTAAATAACGTTACTGCGTTCAATTGAGCGTTTATTCAATTGACATTTACATTTTAATTGTAATGCCAAAATATTGACTGCCTACTTTTAGAACTGGTAATTGAAAAGCGAATGTAGCATTAATTTTGTTGGTAATTGAAATTTCAAATAAATCAGAGGTCAAAGATTAACGGGATCATAACTGCTACAGTAAGGCGTGACTCACTTGCAACGTAACCAATGTGTGTTTTCTGCTAAACCGGTAAATAAAACACAACAAACAACAAAGTTAGACTTTGGGTGAAAGATAAAAAGCCTACCATCAATCACGTACGGGCAGAGTAAAACCACTTTAGGCCATTTATAATGCCGGACTACAGAGTGCAAAGCAATAAATCTAAGAAATACTCGCCGTCGCCGGCGGTGGGTCCCAACATCTCCGCTTTTTCTTAGATATTCACTACACGGCTAGCACTGATTTTATGCCATCTCACTGGTAAGAAGAGAACCAAAAAAGGGAAAAATGAAAAAGGAAATGAAAGGGAAAGTACTAATAGAGGACATTTCGCGATATTGTATTGAATTATCGAAAACGGGCTGATTGCCACGATGTAAAAACGTGCAGAACGGAACAAAAGCTATCGTAGAGAATCAAAGATCCCAACACAGCCGGTAAATAAAGTGTTGAAAAAGAGAAATAAGTAATACGCAGTCAGAACTGAAAGGGTCATCCACATGTCATATAAGATGAGGGGAAATCCTCAAGAAACTGAGTATATGTATATCGAATTGTATTAGGTTGGCAAATAAGTCCTGCGACATAATGGAGACCTTTTTTAAGTCACTTCTAAATTTTTTCATAGCAATCAATTTTCGAGGAAATTTTTGCCGAAGAAGTCAACAACCTTCTTTTATCCTTTGAGTCAATCACTGATGCCATCTCTTCAGGAATGAGGGAGCTGTGACTCGGAGAAGTAATTGACTGCCGTTTTTGGATCACATTAAGTTACGAATTTCTTTTCCACAACGGAAGCACATTGTTGTTAAAAGGGGGAACACTCTGCGAGCACG
>UZAF01018370.1:22958-33808 GCA_900617895.1 Haemonchus placei | reverse complement strand
CACAGAGTCAGCGAAACACGACCGTCCTCAGGCGCAGCGACCTGTATGACCTGGGAGCATGGGAGCATCTGCAACCATCTAGCACTCGGCACTCGAATGGCTTTGGCTTTTGGCTGGACCGGTGTGAAGAATGCCAACTGCACTCGCAGACTAACCACACACGTGTGCAGTTCCACACCTACACGAGTATACAGAAAGTATATCGACCTAGCGCACCGGAAGGGGGGAGTTCACCCTTTGAATCCAACTGCGTCCCCGGGGAAGTACTAGTGACTTCTGCTCCGCGAGTTCTTTGGTACTTCGATACTCCCCTATCCGCCACGCGGAGTCCCGCCATGTAGCCACTTCACCAACCTTCTGGACATTTTTGAGAGAACACTCAGTGAAGGAGATCCATGATCCTGATAGGGATATTCTATTTTTTCGACCACTCGGCATATTATTCGATACACAACAATCACTAGTTTCAGAGTAGGTTCGTTGGCCAACTACACTCTTGGTGTCACCAATCTCATCGCGTATTCTATAATTTTTATCTATCTACACTATCGAAAATCGCTGTCTTTTAGTCGGAACGATGAACTGAGAATGACCTTACAGGTGAAGCTCTTCCTACAGTTTGCTAATTCATTAGTTCGGCAATTGTAAGCTCGCGCGTCAAAGGCAACGAATCAAATATTTCGTATTTGATTATTATTAAGATAGTCAGCGAAATGGGCTTAATCGAATTTGAATCTTGCCCATTTTCACTCTATATTTTAAACAGCCATGTCGTGACCGACCTGGGCGGTCACTTCAACTCTCACTCTCAACAAGAATTTATTCTTTTGCTAGTCTCTATCACTCCTCTACGTAGTGAAGAACATTTGCGCTCTGTTCATATTCATGATTATCCTTTAAACTTGTTGAACTTCAGAAGCTTTATTCTTCAGGTCACGCTTTTCGTCATCATCGAATGCATCTTTTTTATATATTGGGAATTCATTGAAAAGAACAATATGACCGATACTGCATCGTCGTTACTGACATCTTCAATTATTAAATTAGCATTCTACGACTCCATTATAGCCCCTTATTTGCTCATAAATAAGTAAGTATAGTTACGGTTTCTCCTGATTTATGGCACCAGAAGAGATCTGGTTTGATTCGTAGAAGGAACAGACTTGGCGGGAGCCTTGCCTTCACCTTGCGCCCTACTCACCCTAGGCTCACCGTAGAAATAGCTGGTAACTAAGTTTCATTTGTATTATTTTTAGACGAGTTCAAAGGGAAATCTCGGATATCATCGGGTGGAAGTCAGCCAAGAAACGCTTCAACTGTAATAGCGTTGTTTATATATCTGGATGAAGTTTACAATGCAATAAAGAGTTTCACTTGAGTTGTGGGCAGGTTTGACGACATTGTTGCAACCACACAAAACCTTTCTAGAAAACTATTTTTGTGATACTAATTTAAAGTCTTCGGGCATTGCTAGATTTCCTTCGAATGATTCCTTGAATTTCTCCTTCATCAAAGTAGTTGATACCTCGTCGTCGAAAGCCGTCCTAGCAAGTTGTCTTCACTTCCATCTAACTATGTATCTTCTACCGTCTCTTGAATTTGGCGAGGGCCTCTTCGATCATGTTTTTCCATAGGCTTTTTGGGGCACTTCGTGGGTTCCTAGACCTCGAGCCCTATTTACCGCCTTATCGGATGATTTTGTGCCTCTAAAACCGCTGCTCTCCCTATGGGAGTTCGGGTACAAAACCACCTCCGAGCAAAACCTGCGACAAAGAATCAGAACTTGTGCCTGAGAACACTTGCGTGCCGTCATTTCGGACTGCAAGCTTTTCACCGTTGAGGTGGTAATCGAACGTAAAAATCTTCGGGCTATCTTACCGCAACCAAGGCGATGGCGCAATGCACATAAGGCGGACATCGCCTGTGGAGATCGCAGCGATCCCCATCGTCTTTCGCTCTGACAGGAGAATGGCTTGTGTCATGTTTCGACTTTTTCCTGGGGCTCTAGAGGATGCCATCGCCGTCTATATAAGAAAATCATACCGAAGACTGTAGGTTGTTTAGAACCATGTTATGACAGCCATATTATTGTCCCGTTTTGACTAGCTTTCAGCTAATCTCACTCAAAACCAGGACTTTACTTTGAAAATATATTCCTGCGTCGCTCCGAACTACTTACTAGCAATTTTGATCTAACACTCGGGAAGTTCCGCAGCATTCTGTGTTACCAGTCCAATAATCATAAGTCAAAACTGTAAATATAAGTAATAATGTTGGAAGTTCCATTGCAGTTGAGGTAAGCCCACTGAAGTTATTCAAAATAAACTGCCGAGAAATAATGTTATGCAGGCGCTCTATTGAGACTACACAACAGCCCATAAAGATAAATGGAGGGAAGTAGCCATCCCTGACTTCAAACTAACTTTGGTACATAGAGGCCTTGGATCTTTCCGCACCAAAGCTAGATGTAAGGCACCTCTGGAAAAACTGACTGAAGTTGCTCAAGGGAAGATTTCAGATGGGATAAGGTGACAAAGTTTGAAATTGTAGTAAAATTCATGAGCAATGAATAACAGTTTGATCGATATTTCGAAGCACATGAAAAACCAGCTTCCATTGAGAATCGTGGCGAATACTGGATTGTTCTGTGGGAGATTGCGCATGTTAGTGTTGAAAAATCATCTCCCTAATTTGGGGAATTTCCACGAAAAAAGGGCCTAATCCGCCATTCTGCCTTCTTCCTAGCGGTGGACTTTCCTGGTTTGCAGTTAGTTGTGAATTTTTGAATACGATTTGCCTAAGAGGAAATGGGCACCCCGATACTTCACACAGATGAACCAGCCCTCAATCTTACTTCTAGAAAATTACCAGAACATCGCTGTCTTGAACTAGCTAACTCCTCGGACGACTTACATCTATTTTAGAACAGCTTTTTGTTAGTTGTTTGCCATTTTCATTCATTCATTTTCCTCATGTTTGTTACAATCAGCGTTGCTTACAAATAAAGTTGTAATGAAAAGAGGCTCCTTTCTCAAAGTTATTGGTGTTGCTATGACGATTTTTTGAGACTTGCTTGGCTTGTTTGATAAAAAGAATTGAAGAATTCTGATTTGTTGAATGAATTTCACCTCAAATTCATCTGTAGTTAAAGAAACTGTTTGCCATTGCTAGTTAGCAACGCTCTGCAGAGGCGACGTTGTTGTGTGATGGCGCAGAGACAGTTGGCGCTGCTGTGGCCGACAAGGTCATGAGTTCGACGTCGGAGTCGGGAACACAGAGTTGCAGTTGTTCGAATTGTAGATCAATTGTGCTAAGATGTTCCGAAACCATGTCGCAATCTTTGACAAGT
Source organism: Haemonchus placei (assembly GCA_900617895.1). Taxonomy (NCBI): domain Eukaryota; kingdom Metazoa; phylum Nematoda; class Chromadorea; order Rhabditida; family Trichostrongylidae; genus Haemonchus; species Haemonchus placei. The sequence goes on along the minus strand of UZAF01018370.1, from coordinate 30,459 downwards.
GATCAGTGTACTTCTGATTGATTGCTTGTAAGGTTTCGGACAATGTTTTGCCCATTGAATCTCGCCTGTGACTTACCCTTCGCAAATGCTCTTTCATAGCTCGTTCAAGAGTGTTTGAAAATTTATCTAAGCATGGTTGTAACGGATATAAATTTTGAAGTTGAGGAACTACAGACTATAAACGCACAAAATTAATCACTAGTATCGAAATGTGTGAGAACAATAAGACAATCAAAGACAACCAAAAAAAATGCCAAAACGCCTCGGAATTTTGCGAAAATGCTAAATCGTTTTAATATTTTTGAACACTCTGCTTTTATTTCATGCCACGAATTCTGCAGCAGTAGCACCGCCAACGTAGCAATGAGTCGGACACCAAACTGTGCACTTCTCAAGAGGTTGACAACAATATGTAGATTTCCAATATGAGGGCTAACAGTCGGATCAAATCCTCCGTAGACAACAGGAGGCAATACTCTAAAATAGGAGAAGAACCGTGTGGTGGGGAAGCTAGGGGGTTGATGTAAGAGCCGAGTGCACGTACAGAATTTTCGTTTCTGTAGCACTTACCTGTGATGGAATAAAGATGACAGCCTCAAAACAATCAAGGTAGTCGAAAACAGAAGGTAGTCCGGCAGCCGAATACAGGGCTCAATCGAGTTTAAAAGGCAGTCCAATGATCATAGTAGCCGAGTACAGCAGATAGCCGAATATAAAAGGTACTTCAAGAAAGGTGGTGGCCGAATACAGGGGTTAGCCGAATACGGATGTTAGTCCAATAGAGATAGTAGCCGAATACTAAAGGTAGTCCTGTGAATGTAGTAGTCAAACGCAAAATGTAATTCAATAAAGAGAAGCCATATAACGAACCCAGCCAAGCGCAGAAGTTAAATAGTTCATCGGCGACAGTAAGCCTAATAATAAGGCTGTTGTGGTAAGTATTGTGCTCTCTAAAAAAGTTGTTAGGACTTCTCCGTTTTAATTTTTTTTAAAGTTGCTTGGGAATGAGCCCCAGTTGGCTTCAGTGCGATGTATCATGCAGTCGGATCAGTAAAAAATTAAGGGAACCTGCATGATGAGAGGTAGTTAGCTCGTGGCGTTAATCCACATCGATCCTAGGTAATACAGCCACAACCACGTATCATTATCCCAATACTCGCCACGATCTCTCACCTTTCCAAGCCTGCTCGTTCATCACTTCCCCCTACACTCACAGGATCTGCCTTTCTCTGCGCTGTCATTGAGCTGAACACTACCTGACCGAGTGAGTGGTTCCGCCCACTCGCCAACCATTCTCATCGTCAATGCTTCCTGCATTTGACTCATGCAAACAATGATATATCTGGTTCTATTGGCCGTTCCTTTAGTGGAAGCTAGTGAGTTTCCGTCTTTTATTCTATCGATTTTTGAATTTTGTTGGTTTTACGTTTTNTTTTGTGTTCCTTGGGATTATCTTTTTGCGCAGTAATCCTTCTTTGAAACAGTTGAGTTCTTCGCCTCATTTGCAACTTTTTTTGCTAGAAGTTGAACTCAGCATAGGTCTTCTTTACCTATATGTAGGTGATAAGGATCTGAGTGGAGTCTAGTAGTGTCGTGTTGCATCACTTCACTCCTATTCATCCTAGACCGTCTACACCCCAAGCATTCCGCTTCTGATGCAGTCGTGGTGGGAATCGGAAAACTTCCTCCGCAATACTTCCCTATAATATTCCGTCCATCGAAGTTTGTCCATGATATTTGTAGTCCATGATATGGTCGAACGACTATTCACATGTACAATTACATATTTCGATAGGATTTATTCAATAGAAATCGACAATTCCCTTATGAGGACTATAGGTCCCGTCTAGTCCTGCCTCCCTTCAACCTTACTTCCGAATCAATTGATATTATACAATAAAAGCCTACCTGAGTACTTGTTTACACTTTGTCGGAGCTAGTTTTGGCACGATACTCATTGTCACTTACGCTTCAAGTGCCATGGAGTGGGAACAAACTAACAAGCCACCTCGGTGACGCTTTTCCGTGGTTCCACTCCATGACCGCTTAATGATACGAATTATTTTCTTATAAACCCTGTGACGATATCTACCCATCTGTCGGTACCTTCTCTTTTTGGAGGTTGCCGATGTTGCTTCCATGGAACCGAGAAGGAATGTCTTTTCGGGGTTGAGGTGAGCTACAGTAAATGGTGCACTGCCCAGGCATAGGCAGACCGTCTGAAGATCCTATTGCTCCTGTAGTGGAGTGCACTTTTATTGTATTTTCCATTATTCGCCAAATTCACCTATTCTGCTTAGTAGCGTCGTTGCTAGTGAGCAAGTGTGGTCATATTGACCGTCCTCCTGTCAAGTAAACAACAATCGAGAGTGCCTCTTAGAATGCCATGATAACAGCAGCAACGAGTGATGAGAGTGAACTATAGTATTGCCCGTCGAAACTACTCCCCCATCGCTTCTTGCTGGGCGCTGTTCGAGCGTTGAATGTGGGGCAACGATTCTTATGGAAGGAAACCTGACCGGTGAATTGAGGACCTTGATGGAAGAATGAATATCATAGGATATATGAAGATAGGACGTATTTTCAATTCGTTGGAGAGAAATTTGTCATTGAACGCGAATGGCTTTTCCATGGCTACACCATGGACACGAAGTCACAACAGTTTCAATAGACTGGTGATTTGGTTGGTACGATTTGTAGGGGATGCAGGTCGGTCTGTATCCAAGAAATTTTCAAAAAAAGTACACTTGCAGTCTGAATTCTGTCCGTTTTTTTCACACTTGAAAAAGGGTTTCCTCGATTGCAAGCCACGATAGGCAAAGCTCGTTCTACCTATTTATTTTTCGAACTATTCTCCTAAAATCGATGTTCACCTTGCCGTTGTTGGATGAGCATGAGGTTTTAATACACGCGCTGTGACGTACTGGACTTATCCGTTGTTGATGGGATTAGTAAGCACATTTGAATATCACGTTTTTTTTTGTCGTCGACCCTTTCGATGGAGTTGTTTCTTGAATTCCCAAACATTTCCATTTTCCGAGTCCGGCACAAGATCGGCTTGCAACAAACGTCGGCTGCACCCGGCTGCTGTGTTTACTTGCTTGAATTCAAGGTGTGTTTGTCTTTGGGCCAGCACCCATGTGAGCTCGAGAGGCTGTCCCTGATCAAGCGCTCATAGGAAGATAATGGTATCAAACGGCTTAAGCTGATGTCCAAAACTGGCGTCCAACTAAGGTTTAAGATGATTGTAGAAGATCAACACACTCCATCTGGCCTTAGTTGCCTAGAAGGAAAGATGTTCGCCCTTCCACCTCGCTGGCCGCAACCATGTGAAAGGACCTCTTTAGTAATAAATTAAGTAATGGGCGCGCATAAATGTGAGTGGGAAAGTTCCCTCACAAATTTTGTCTCAAATGTCCACGTTACTCTCCGATTCTTTCATTTTGGACATTCCTCGATTCTTTCATTGCTTTATTTCCTCTGAGCATATTTTTTAATGAGTATATGAAAGTCGGAGGTGCTGCCATGAACGTCTTGACCATTGAATTTCGTTGTCTAGACTCGGACGGCAGGAAAAAATCTCTAGATTTGTTAACAAAAACTCGAGTGGGCAAAGCCTTCCCAGAAACCGATCGAGGCAGCTCGCTCTTACTTCTTTTTGCACAATTTCACGCTCTTTCCGAATCAGAAAAGTTCCAAAAGCGCTTAAGACCATTTGGGAATTCTTCCACGATGTTCAGCGTACAGTAAGATTAAAAGTTCTGACCAATGAGGTTTGATGTTCTCTGACTATACAGAGGACAAGTCGCTATCTGAAGGACTTTGAAATCAAGCCGTAATTCCAAACCGTATAAGGTATGCAATGAATTCGTTTTACATCCCAAAAAGCACATGCATGACAGCTTCGTCCTTTCGCTTTTGACGAACTTCTAACCTCTACGCCACTCAGTCCAGATTCAACCTGTATGGAGCGGAATGTTCACCAATATTCAATAGGGGATAAAACTAGAGTAAAATCGAAGCGCACTATATAGATAAGGATGGAAAGCGGTTTTTTTTTNTTTTTTTTTCCTTCGTGACGGAATAGTCCCAAGAGAATTACGAGCAAATTTCGATCAAATTAGCTGTAATCGGTAAATTATTTCATCAGCACAACTCCATACGAGGTTGACAAACACTTTAGATTGAATTGATCTCGAAGTTCTAGTAGCATGTTGAGATATTTGGACGAGTAACTTCATAGGTTGATTCCATCCATTCAGGTTGGAGAAGAAGGAGAAAGTCTTCTTTCTCACAGGAGGGATATTCTTTGAACTGAAATTTGGTATTTTAACCTAGGAAAATGCTAAAGCCAAATAGTTGTTCGCATTAGTCCCAAATATAACAAATATTGCTAAGGATTGTGGCAGCCGTTCTCCCCTCACCCCTCATCTGCTTGGCAGGAGAAAGCAACTTTATCGACCTCACAATGTAATGCCCTAGCTCCTATCGTTTTTGATGACATCTCGACATGCTAACCTATATGCTTTTCTCATTGATGTCTAAATCCGATCCCTTTAACTTGTTTTTGTTGTTATTCACTTCTACTTTTCTTTGTTTACAGGCCGAATGAGACCATAGTTTCTAAATTCTTCTTTTTGTGTTCTTAATGGACACACCTTTGAGGTGTATTTGAATAAATAAATCATTACCGGTGTCCTTATAAGATATGTATATAGTGTTATATTTAAGGAGAATGAGATCAAGGACTTAGTTTTGCCACACAACGTAAACTCAATCTTTCTCCTCCTCATAAACAAGTTTGAGAGAAACCATCTAACTGAACTTTCATACTTCAAAGCTTCATCAATCAAACACAGCAGAGTAGCCTGTTTTCGCCTCAACCAGGAAGCTGCTATTCTACCCTCGAAATTTTGGCTCGTGATGCCCTTCCTCACTCACCCTACCTACATGTGTATCAGTGCGCGGTTATATCTTTACATAGCTGCCTGTGTAGTCTCAGTGAAATGTGATATGTACATACATATATGCGTAGTGCGTGTGTTGTGCATTGTTTGAACTCACGACTGCTCACCGTCCCATGAAAGGGTGTGTGTTCGAGATTATTGAACTACGGACACTTGTCTCGTCAAAAACCACGAGCTCTCATACTCGTGTAGCTCGGGAACTCATCACTAGAACAACCCTTTTCTCAACTATCTTTCCTGAAAATCACAAGAGTGTTTTTTGCGTAAAACTACCTTCACTGAGTTGTATATATTTTATGAGCATAAAGTATCCGATTTTGCACTTGTGGAGATGGTAATGTGAACATAGAGCTGACAACGAGAGCGCGCCATGCACCCAGCATTATCTACGAATCCTAATTGTTTATTTGCTTATCTATTCTCTAAAAGAAACACGTTTTAGAAATGAGGTCACACAAAATGTAAAAACATGGAATATGGCGGTCAAAAGTGACAGCACATAGGATGAGGCTTGTAGAGCGCCTGAAAACGCTCTACAGGTGTATAATTAGATTTGTAAGTACCTGAGCGGGGTACTGACTGTTGTATTGGTTCACTGACGAAGTACTGCAAAGCCTGGGCATTTCGACAGCATTTCACCACTTCATCAAACTTACGATCATGATTAAACCACAGGATGAAAAAAAATTTGAGGTAATGATCAATCCCGTTAATTAGGATGCGCCTGCATTCGACTTTCATTCGGAGTTGGATGGGATGTGGATGCCTGCGTGGTCCCTACAGATAATGACTTATGATGACCAGTCCATGTACAAGCCAGTGCTTTTATCCTCCCAAACCGAAGATTTGACGGATGGAATGCTTGGTTGGCCTGGGCGAATATCCGAGATTCGGACTATGGATGTGTGACAGTGCGATACTTGCCACTGCCCCACCTCGTCTTCATTGTATGGTATTCGTGATGAATGGCAGGATCTCCAGATCCAGTCAAAAAATAGGTGTCCAGCCAGCGTGGATCGCCAGTGTAATAGCAGGGTCACACATGGGATTAGCAAGCTAACAGCTACTCTGGTCTTACATTAAAATTGGAGAGATTTAGAAGTAAGTTTCTGGAGGTAATGTGTATGGATAGTTGGATTTGGAAGTATGTAAAACTTGGAACTTGTGCGAGTGATTGAGTTTGGAAGCAAGACTTAAGACGTGATGTGGCCGGCTGCTTAGAAGTTTTGGAACGTAATGTGGGTGGGAACTACGAAGTCAGTTGAATGGAGCATGATGTGTCAGATACAGTCGGTAATCATTCCATTTCCATAGGAATACCATTTCCTCCGAGAACCACCTTCTATTAAATGAGGTGTTGTACCTTTTCTCTTTCCGAGACCCTCTTCGATAAAATCATCATTCCTTGTGAGACTGGTGGCATACAAAATGGCAATGAAGATGGAAGTCACCAGAATCCCTTTTAGAAGTACCTGTTTCATGCACTAATACTACCACGAGGGGAATGTGCAGGTTGCGGTATTGTAGTAGGTAATGTCATCTTCCTCGATAAGACGGTTATTAAGTGCTTAGCAAGAGAGCTCAGGGATCACCTACCCTCATTTATACACAATGAAGCTCATTGCGCTAGACGCTACTTTTTAGGGTACTCAGCGCATCCGATTTCCATCTGAGTGATTAGTAGAGACCAATCTACCAGTCGTCTTTATCATACTGCATACTGCTAATACTGCATATATTGCAGTCTAGTATTACTGACTTGTTTTCTTGGTCTCTTAACGAGATTGTGAATAAGCCTTACTGGGCTGAATTTTTGGCGGAATTTCTTGTTCAGTGGATGCAAGATTGTTGAAATTTGCTAATATTCGATCACACGTCTCCACTACCCATTATTGTTCAAGTCCTCCTGAGCGCTCAGAAAAAACCATACATGGTAACACTGCACTTATTTTCACATCAGCCTGGTTCTCCTTGCGACTACTGTGTTATATGATGATGATAGCATTAACTTTGCACTGCAATCCTTCTACGGTTTTAATTTATGACAAAACAGCAGCAATGACAGCAGTATCGTGACGATTTCAACCTGATCATACAAAGTCTTGATTTTCTCGACTCCAAGCTTTGCTAGATGGAGCAATTGAATCAGTGCTCATGTTAAGTTTTGTCCTATCTCTTCCATGCCCCCCAAAAGTAGTACTAACTTGTGTAGTAGTACGCCTATGTTCAATTCTGTGTCGGAGCTGTCTGGTAACTTCGTGGAGCCTCAGATATTTCGATGTAATGCGACTTTTTTTTCTGTATTTCTAAGCCATAAATATGTGTTTTCTAAGCTACGTGAGTTGAAATCTCTACTCGATACCCTTGAAGTACTTGTAAATCTTTTGAGACATTCCCCACGGTCGCCCTGCTGCAAACCCTGCTTTTTTGTTTGCTTTTCCTCAGTTATTTTGCTAACTTGAGGACACGTCAGTAGCGTCGAACAGTTGAGGTTTCAACCTCAATGACTAAGGCGTCAGTGATAAGAAGACTAT
>UZAF01018370.1:3592-21985 GCA_900617895.1 Haemonchus placei | reverse complement strand
TAAAAATATAAAAAGAACCTTTTTACTTGTCTTACATTCTTCTTGCATGCAGAACTTTTGAGCAGTTTTTGAAGCTCAAGGGCCAGGATAACTTGAACACTTGGCTTCTGACCCTGGGCTGATCCTGTAGTCCTGATCCTTGGAAAGAGTGCTCAGTCCTTGCAATATTGCCTTTGTTTACGAAACCGTTATGGTATTCCCGAACTGTTCCGAAGAAGGATTACCTACAACAAAATGGGTTGACAGTGAAAGCTCAAACGAGAATTCATCCACCTACTGGTATGTAAAGATGCATTCCTGATTGCAGGAGCAGGAATGTTCTAATAATTGCAGGACTCTGCTCTAGCTCTATTTATGAGAGCAAATATACTTGGGTAAAGAGGTACTTAGAAAGCTTGCGAAAATTCGCGTTTTCAGTTGACGACGTTCCCATCTGTGGTGCCGGCGTTTTTGAGATACTTGATGCCTCCACCGGTTTTTTGACGGCATCAGAGAAACGGGAACACGTTGTTGCTCTACCCGATGTCGGCAAAACCATTAGCGTTAGCATCACTAATAACGACACAGGTAATTAATTTTTCAATTTAACGGCTCTATGCTTGGAATATTTCCTACCGAACTGCTTCATTTTTCTTGATTTTTTTCTTCTTTTTTTTGTAGTTTTCTAACTATTATATGACATAGTCTTTCAATTTCAAGCAACCTTGATTTATAATCGCGAGTCCACGTGCAAGCATAACATATCTCGGTGTATAGCCGGAGAACAAATGACGGAAACCGGACTGAAAGGTACACAAAGACTCAGAGAGGAGTAGCAGCGCTGGGCGGTTATGACATAAAGTGCTCGTGTGGGAACCTTGACAGACTGTCGGGTTGAGATACTTCTTTGAGGGCACCTGGGTTGCAGCTAATTCATATCTAAGATCTTCCATCTACTACTACTTAGGATTCATCCAAGAGGGAAAATGATAACTTGCAATCGCTGCGATTCCTCAGCTCCTTAACATATTTCCTGACTATTCAGTTATGATGAAAATGACGCTCTGCGATGAGCTCTGGAACTGGGAGTTATGATGGATAACAGTGTTTTCACCCTCGTAGTAAGCTTGTTCTGTTCTGAGATGCTTGCAACTGGCAGAAAAGCCGAGAAATAGGGTAGGATTACCGGAGAATGGCATGTTGACCGCAGGCGATCTTCAAACTTCGTCCCGTAAATAGACAAGTGCCAACCACATTTGTATCTATGGCAGAAACTATTTGAAAGTTAGATGTCACTGCAGTACCAGCGAGGACAGCCCAAATGTCAGATACCACAAACCGCTTGTTTCATTTCGAGAAAAGATGTACTGCATTCCCAAAACAGACGAATAACAACTAATTCCATGGTAGTTGATTGTTCATCAAGGATCATGGTATACTATTTCATGCACGACAACGGATCGAAGTCACAACTTTGGACAATGGCCATTTCTATTGATTTTCACTTGATTCTATCAGTTTCATCTGTCCTCAAATTAGAGCTTGATGGGGCTAGAAGAAGAGCAACAAAGCCTATATGAGCTGACAAAACTTCCTAAATCACAGTCAAAACGACTAAACATTAGACGGAGGGGATCCACTTACTGTGGGTGCAGTGCCCTCCAAGTGTGTGGCACGATCCACGTAAATTCACAACTTGGATCCAACAAAGCCTGGAGGCGAAAAAAACCATACGAATAAGCATGGTCCAAGTGAGCTAAACATAGGTAACCTAACTGAATTCGGCTTACATTTGGCGATAGATGTTTTCAAGCAGAAACTGTTTTGCTTTCTAGGGCGACTTCCGTTTATACCAGACAAGGTCGGCGCAGAAATACGGTTGTGCATTGCATGAGCGGATTTGGCTAATGATGTTGTCTCGATGAATGTACCAACAAACAATATTAAAAGTATTCTGACCCGCAACAAACCTATGATCGTGCGTCTACGACAGATTGCACGCATGTGAGGGACTGTATACCAAATTCAGTGTGCAGCCTGTGACGAAATACATATTGATGAAACGGGAAGGATGCTGGGCATACGCGTTAAAGAATACCTAGCAAGTAAAAGGCGAGGAAGGCTGCTCATGTTACTTGGGAGGCACCGACTAGAAGAACATCAGGGCAAGGATTTTGGTATTGAAGCCAAAGCCCACGAGAATGAGCTCTGTGCCAGAAAGATATTGGAAGCGCTGTACATCCGCGAGAGGAGTCTTAAGCTGAACAACCAAAATGATTGCATTGTTACAACAGGTGAACTCCTGCTATTCATTCCTTTTTGTGGGTTTTGAATTCGCCGCGTAGTTCTATCCAAGACCGTCAGTGGCGTCTCATTGACCCTTTGTTGTTCCCGAAATAGAGTGGGACGACACGCTTATGGAACAGCACGAGTTTAGTTTCTTTGTTGAGATGTTTAGGTGTTCGAGTTTCGGGGAGTTGTTGCAACTGGCCTAGCGCATTCGGGCGCTTGGTCAGGTAAGACACAGATCACGAGCTCCGAATCACTTCAGGTCCCTGAAGACGACGAGTTAGTCGAAACGTTGGCCAAATAAACGGTTCTATCATAACAAACCTGTACGGAAAAGTATTGTGAAATATTATTTGAGCTTTTTCGGATTCGCAGTTTACTTTGAAAATGGTTTCTGAAATTACTCCCCTAGATGAAACGGTGACCCCCAGGATAACACCACGGGAAGCAGCTGAGTCGACAAGTCCTAGGAAGGACGAAATAGGGGCCCCAAAACTGGCTTACAAATAGTCGACCTACATACCTGAGGCGAACGGCGAGGTGTTATGAAAGCTGTAGAGGTTGTACCATTCTCACCGGGACCCACACCTTGCACGCAGGCAGTTTACCTCAGCCAGGTGTATGCAGTGCCGCGCATAGTTGAACATCTTGTCCAATATACCCCTCCTACGTAGCTTTTATAGTCACATTCGCGTCCAACCCCTAATTTTGCCCCTTTTTCAAAACCTTATGTTTCCCTTTATACGCCGATTCTCGCGCTTTCTTCGCCACTTTTGCACTATTCTGGACTATCACTCCATTACTAGTTTGAAATTTGGTACCCCAAAATCATCATGAACTTTGCCTTCGATGTGCTCCCGTCAAAGACAATAGGAACAACTTGAGTGAAGCGATTTACTTTCGTGGGTATTACGTGAGCCAATACAATGTACTCGATATATTTCGGTATTTCTGATAATTGTTGAGTAACCTACATCTCTCAGACTATTCATTTAAACTGTCTCAAAGGGATACTAACCGTTCCTTTCCAGCTTTTCTTCCACCCCTGCGGTGTTCATTACGGATAGAAACATGTGCCAACTGTGTTCTGAACATAAAACATCGACCGCCGTCGGAATTTTTCAACGAGCACGAAGTCCGAACGGTAATTTTTTATAAACTAGATACTCTTCATTGGGCATGGTCTAGTGGTTTTGACCCTTCTTTAGTTTCTCCATCCATTGTCAGCAACAGAAACTAAAATTCAGTCCGGCACTCGGCTCTTACAATAACCCCCTGGCTTACCCCACCACGCACCCTCGTCCTTGCCCAATGCCCCTTTTCGACGCGTCCTATATGTGACGGGTAAAAATTTGCGTATTAACACGTGCCGGATTACTGTAAGAGCCGAGTGCCGGATTGAATTTTCGTTTCTGTTTGTCAGCAAGGTTGAGAAGTGTGTAAAAGTTTGTCGCAGTCGCTGAATTAATGATACGTCATCGCCATGAAGATATTCGTGGAAAGGTAGATACTTGTGTTCGAGAATAGAAGCTGTTAGAATAGAACCAAGCTCGCATTTCAATCGTCAGTTTGAATAAAACCAGGTTATTTGAGCTTATCATGGGGGACTACGGTAGGCCTTAACATTATCACCGCGACATTTGTAAGTTCTGAATTATTCTGGCTAGGGCGAAATAAAAGTCACTGAAACACCTTGACAACCGAAACTTTTCGGAGCGGTGTGTGCCTGCTCGGAGTTACGATTGGCTAAGTTACAAACACATCCTAGTAACCTAATTAATTGTGATCTTAAGGACTCTTTTATTTGGGATATTTAGAAACGACTTACTATGAAACATCGCCTCGCAGCTGCCTCACTGCATCTTCCCCATAGATGAAAACTCCAGTGCATTTCACATATTTCTTATTTCTTGACTGAGGTGAGAAATGGCGAAATCGAGCACTTTTGCGAGAGCGTAGCACACAATTACGGTCTCCACTTGATCGGTACCCTTTTCGGAGGCTCTAGAGGTCGTCCGGTCCCGTATTGTTCGTCTGCTACAATTACTACAAGGGCATATAAATTGCGAGCAAGAATCAACTGGTGAGAGGGTTCGAAAAAAAGGGGGCAACTGCTCTTCTAAGATTTGTAAGGACGCTCAGGTATTGAATAAAAGTCAAATAGGCTTTGAGAATCATGTTTCTGACAACTGCTAGTCACCGATCTTCTCAGGCTGTGAATTCTAATAAGGGAACCCTCTGTTTTTTTTTTNTTTTTTTTTGATACTGTATCTCGAATAGACGGAAGATTTGATTCGGTTTCAGCTGCCTACGTGCTACGAGTCGCTTGTGGATCCATGTTTCGATTTACGATTCCTTGAGGAAAAGGCGGATTCGGCACTGAATTTGATTTATAGGAAATCGTCAATATGGGAATTCCCACAGCGGTATCTTCTTTAAGAATGTTTTTGATCTTCTACAAGGTGCTAAATGACCAAATCTTACTACTTACTAGGTCTTACCGACCGCAATGAGGTTGAAGTTAGAGGCGGTGTTTTGTGAATATACCAATTGTAGATTAACGATAAAATTCGTGGCGGCCTCATCTGCGGCTGAGACTTGTTGTAGTAGCCGGAATCTTCGACTGTGTGGCGGAAAGAGAACAAAAACCAAGTCCGCATCGTACAGTAGCGCCCTTCATAGTCAACGCGCCCACGTACCGTTCATGCTCTTTCCTGATTACCTTCTGTACGCCCGCAAAACTTTCGTGTTTGTGATGAAGGTTGTGTTATGGAAAACTCACCCACTGAAGTAGCAACAGTTAAGCTAGAAAGGTAGTGCACTTCACACACGCATGGTCACGGGTTAAGATCCCGGCTCGATATCCGTTTAGGCCATCCATCCCTCCTGGGTCGGTGAATTGGTACCAGACTCGTCTGGGAGGATAAAAACACTGATGTATACACTGGTTGGCCACCGCAAGTCATTGTATAGGCCACACACGCATTCAGTACGCCTCTACGATTCTGAATAGAAGACAAATGCGTGGGCGCATCCCTCAGACGGGATTGATTAACGCAAAAAACTTTATCCTTTATCCTTTTATTAACTTTAGTGACATTGCTCCCAACGTTTGTGGTTATCAGGTTAGGGAATTCATACAACCACATCCAATTCCGTGTGCCATCGCGACTGCGCCTTACAGTATATGTATACTACGGCACTGCATAAAGCACACTTTACGTGAATTTTTGACTTGCATTTAAAAGTCAATTACAGGGCTGAGTTGAATAGCTCAGGAGATTCTATCGTTCTATTGCTCACTATGTGGAACATTGATCAAAATTCAACGCTCAGGCAGTACATCGAGGTATTCCATGTTTCTTTCTAAACTGTAGTTCTAAACAGTAACGGGAGTGATGGAGAATTCCCGAGTATTTCACAATAGGCATTCTTTTCTATCCGCAAGCTTATAGGAAAACAAAAACCATTAAATGTATCACCTGTCGTCTGCTTGATCATCGATTTCCTCTAGCCAGTAGGGTCTCCATTTGGCACGGGGCAGAATCGTACAACAGTTCAGGAACCATTAGGGTGAATGGAGACGTCTTCTTTCGAGGGACACAGCGGGCATTCCTTCCGTTCAGAACTTTCGTAAATTTGTCGCTGGCGGTCGTTCTGGCGTTCGTTGGACGTTCCGAGAGATCTAGTCAGTAAACGCCCTTATGCAACGGTCGTAACAATATCGTACGACGTGTTCGACCCACTTAATCTTCAATTTCGCATGTGTAAATCGTCCCTGTTCTTCGGAGCTCGGATCTCCAATTCCTCGTGCACTCGCGTGAATCGGGAAATTCCAAGCATGTCCTTTCCACAACGCGTTCAATGACGCTGACTGCATGTCCATCCTGCTATCGTACAGTCCGATTCTCCGAGGCGTATTCTAAAGCGGATAGGACGTTAATGTCAAAACGGGAAAGGAGGGATCTGAATATCCTTTTTTGTCATTAACACGTAGACAGTCTCAAATGCTGCTCACGTCAAGCGTTCTCGTCTGATCAGCTCCAGAGCTGACGTTCATCATGTTCACTTCTTGACCAAATATAAGTAACAAGAGCATTCAAGAGCTTCTCTCATTTCCTCTCATTCAAGAGCTAGACATCATCTTCGTTAAGTTCAGTACTGAACCAATGTTTTCACAAGATCTCTCGAACACGATCAGTATTCCTCCTGCCGATGTTGTCTGCAAAGCGGAAATGATGTAAGCGACAGTCGTTCTTCACTTCTGAATGCTTCTATTCTAAATGACGTGTGGTGCTAATGAGAGCGGCACTGAAATGTTTGACTAGATGGTATCGCCTAGCTGAACCCCTTTTCCCATGTCGACAATTCTTTTCTGGTTGGATGGCGCAGTCATGGTCGTTAACTTGCTATGGAGCTTACGAAGCACCCGCATATATTGATTAGGAACTCAGCCCAAGGCTTCAGTTTCCGCTTCTGTCTCTAGGTATCAAAGACTTTTTACAAATCGATGAACGTAAGGCATCTTGTAATCTCGTGATACTTCAATGAGTCTTCGCTCAGTTGGATGTGATCGAATGCACTGAATTCTATCCAAACCCTGGTAGCAACGAATGACTTTCCTTCGTCTGGTATTCTGCCAAGTCTGCAAAAGGCACAATCCACTGTAATTCTGGGGTTTCTATTTTTAGTGGAATAATGGAAGTGATAAATCACAATAGAGCAAAAGAGGCCGAAAAAACACGAAAATCGGCGCATTTGCATTTCCAGTAGCATAAGGGTACAAGGAGAAGTAAAATCAGGCGTCGGACGAGAATGTGACGACGGAAGTTGCATGGAAGGGGTTTTGGACGAGCTATTCAAATGTGCCGCCATTGCATACAACTGACTGTAATAAGGTGATTGCATGCAAAGTGTGAGACGCGGTGTGAATGGTGCAATCTCTACGCCTCTACAAGTCCGTTGGAACTCGTCCCCTTCAGGTACCTACATCGACTAGACCGTGAAGGCCCTACTGCTTTCTAACTAAGCTTTTTTCGATCCTACATCTCGATTTTCTTTCCATTCACCATCATGAGTTCTAGCCTTTGGAGTTACTGGTTCATTCAGAAGGGGAATCTCAAAACATTTTATCGTAGACGGCAACTTTCATAGAACTCCATCAATAAACTTCTGAAGTCCTATGTTTTTCACTGCTGTAGAGGATTTGCATAACAAGAGGGAGCCAGTTATCCAGAAGCATAGCTGAGTGTATAAAAATAATAAAGTGTGATTATCACAAAAACATGTACATCTGCTTTCTGTATCTGTTTAGGTATTCTTTCCTTTCACCATCATGAGTGTCTCCACCGATGTAGTCGTGAAAGGATATCCATCGGATAATCTTCTCGCACCAAATCAATCCTCGATCGGATTCATCGAGTCTCCTAGGTCAGCTCTCATTAGCAATGTTGAACATGCAGTTGTTATCTTAACTTTCCTAAAACTGAAGACAGTTATGTTCTTTTTTGCTTTTCTTCTGTTTCACGATCCTTATCGGCGATTANAGGATATCCATCGGATAATCTTCTCGCACCAAATCAGTCCTCGATCGGATTCATCGAGTCTCCCAGGTCAGCTCTCTCAACGTTGAAGATGCAGTTGTTATCTTAACTTTCCTAAAACTGAAGACAGTTATGTTCTTTTTTGCTTTTCTTCTGTTTCACGATCCTTATCGGCGATTAAGCCGGCAAAAAGCAATCAGACCACTATAGGCTCATTCAACCTGGGACTGGAAATTATTCAGACCCCTTTCTGAATTCTGCACCCCCTCGAAACACTCAGTTCCCTCGAAATAAGGACGAGCTGCAGGTAGCCCAGATATCGTATATCTATCATCTCTTTGATGGCTGACAGCGAACAATGTCCTTTTTTGGAGTTTACTAATACTGGAGTAATTTACTGAAACATTGCCATACGTCTTTTCTTTGAGTTGTACTGTAAACAGCCAATAATGACGATCCAACGATCCCTCGTTGAGCCTACCATTATGTAGGCTCAACTGGATCCTCCATGTATTCGATCGCTTATTCCTGAAGAATGCGTCATGAACGAATAAATGAGCATTCCTGAGATTAGCCAATGGAATCGGCACTTACACTGGCCAATTTCAGAAATGCTAACTCATTTATTCATGAGGAATTTTCGAGGCATAAGCGATCGCCTACATAGACAATCTCGTTGGACCTACATACTTGGTCATTGACCGATAAAACTTGAAGTACTCTTTCAGGTATCCAGATGCATATCCTCGAGCATTGCAAAAGAAGTACACCCTTATAAATATGAAGGAAAACGGCTACGTCCGGCTAGTGTTTGACGATTTCAACGTGCACTTTCAAAGTGAAATGCAGGTGAGTTGACCTCACCCAGAAAAGGAAAGAACTTCAAGAAACTTGCATGGAAATCAATCAAGCCGCCTAGAATTATTTCGGGCAGATTGTTGCCTACAGTCTTGGTTTTTGTGTTTCTACCTATGCTCTACCCTATTCATGCTTTTCGATGTGGCACATTCAGTCAGAACTGTGGCAAGAATAGAGTCTCTCACTGAATTGAGACTGTTACTCAAGCTCCTGAATGCTCGTCCATACTAAGAACCTCTGTTACTTATTGATCAGTGCTACTCATGAGGTGGCTGCTGAAACGTGAACTTTCTCGCTGTTGGCCTGCTTTATGTACCTCTTTGTGACTTGATGAACAATATCATCTGAAGGTGTAGTCCAATGCTCGCGTGATGGCGTTTTCATGTCATTTGTGACGACAGGTACGCAACGCGTTCTTTGTTGTGATGCTATGCTAATGTGCGTGGCTCAATCGGTGCCTAAAACGCTGTGTTTTCTTCCTTCAATCAAAGAACTGTGGCACTATAGGTTCTGTACCATGGTGAACGAGCGGTTAGTAACAAAAGTTCTGCATATCATAAGTCCAATTGGTTGGCGCAGGAGTCTCTGGAGTGGAACTCTCGAGAGCTTGGCAGATCCTAAGGCTCGCATCTTTTATATGAACATTTCCTGAGAGGCAAAATATTTCAGTGAACGAGTTTCTATGTAGATGCGTTTCTTAAACTGCAAACTACCGAAAATTGAGATTATTAAAGTCGCTGAACGGAAAGTTATCGCTGCTCTTTAACAAGCTACATTCGAAGTTACATAGTATAGCTAAGTGGGATGCCAAGAATTCTAAAATATCGATCTGAAGCTTTATTTGGCTAGGACTAAATTTTCATCAGTCACGTCCTACTCGTTTTATGCCAACGCCGTATATTTCAGATCGTTGATAGCGATGATCGTGTGTTGCTAAATACAAAGAGGGAGAACCGTCGACCGCCAGCAATAATTTCAAGTGGAAATAGTCTATTTCTCTACTTCAAAGCGCATGACTTTACACGAACGGTGTGTTTTTTTTTCAGCTCGATCTGTGCTTCAAGCTTTATGTGGCTCTGAAAGACTCGTCACTTCAGGTGATCCAGAAGAAAATTTTCAGATATTCCAATTTGCTTCGTATTAGAGCGATATTTTTCTTAGAAGAATTACGAAGGCGCAGTATCTCGGAAATATTGAGATACCCTTTGAAAAAATTGTATCGTCAGAATCCTAAGAATAAGAACTATCTGACAACAGCAAAGCCCGTAAACTACATATACTTAGCCGCACCGAGGCCATACAATGTTTGGCGCAGCTAAAACTTACGGGAAACCTAATTTCTGGAATGTTGCTCTGTCTTATGACCTTCAATCCCTGCATATAAAGTTCTCACATGGAGAAAATAAGTTCAAACTAAGTTCTTCAGCCTTCAGGTTGGCTTCCGGGCTCGCTATGAATTTGTTGATGAAAGGGAATGGTCGGATAAGCCAAACGCTAGAGGTTCGTCAGTAACGCACGAAGTGGTGAGATCACTGTATGTTCTGTGATTTTCAGACTGCGATGATTTCCTTGAGGGATATGGTGGAGAAATTAAACTGGACGGCAACCAGGAGTTGATCAATACATATGTGGACTGCATCTGGATCATAGGGCGATTTCCACATATGGCCAGAACGTTCGATAGAATATATCTGAAGGTGAGTTTTGATGCTGAAACAATGGAGACAATTCATTCGTTCATACCTAGTACCCCTCAAGTAGAAATGTAGTACTCATTGCCACCTGGCACTGACGTAGTGTGTCCAAACACTCCTTTCACGGTAGCATGAAAGTTTTGGTAGTATAAGTTAGTGGTTGCTGTAGAATTTGAATACAGCAATGGTGAATTATTTATTTATTTATTTGTGCATTCAATTACACTTCACGGATAAGCAAAAAAAGAAGTTAGAAATTAGAAATAAGAGTCTCATCTTGCCTATGAAGCTTTAAACCAGAGTAGTCTTGAGATAACCAGAAAGAGTAGCAAGTTGAGACATCAATGGAAAAAAGAGAGGATTTAGGGCATTCCATTGTGAGAACGATAAGGTTGTTCTCCCACGTCAAGCAGATGAGAGGTCCTCCTGCAAGATCCTTTTCCTTGGTCTAGAACAAAGAGACAGAATGACCGAGGCTTGCTGACAACTGAGTCCTCTGAACGTATCCGTCTGGAACCTTGTGCAAGCAGACCAGGTGGGACCTCAAATGAAGGACTCTTCAAACCGAAGAATCTTGAAACAACTATAACTCACAACGCCGCGAGGCTGTCCGGAAGAGACTAATGGTTATGTGAGGTGCAGTTCTCCTAACCCAAACCTTGTGTGAACGGAATTTCAGAAAACGGTTTCGGTTCTCATAATCTCACCTTACTGTCTCGCATTATTCGAGCATCGTTCCCCGCATACTCCATCTTCTTTGCTCGGTGGCACGTTTCCATCGTGCCCTTGTTTTGCGCTTTCCTTATATTTTCTTGCCAATGTTATAAAATGATGCTTACAATTCGTTGAATATTCGTAGTCTACTCGTTCAGGTTGAGGAATTCCACATGAAGGGAGTCGGACTGCGCCTGGAGATCCGCGCGGGCCCATCGTCGACGTCGGATCGCCTGCTGCTTTTGCTTGATTCGCAAACACACGATCAAGTTCAGCATAAACAGCCCAGGTGTGTGCACCGACCGGAAACGCTTCTCTCGAGTTGAATGAGAATCTAGAATCAAGAGATTACAGGCATGGCTTCGCGACGACTTCATCTGCCTTCTATATACGGCTTCGAGGATACCTCATGGGAACGTAAGTGATTGAAAATTCGTTCCTAAAAAGCCGCAAAATATCTTTCCTTCAAAGCATCAGTACCCTTACAACTTCTGCAATCTTGTATTTAGGAACCTCATTAAGAGCATTCCATCTTCATTCATTCATTAACTAACCGGTGTACAGGATCTTTCAATTTCCTATTCAACTTACTTGAAACTTTGTGAAGGTTACACTCTTTGGCTTGACTTACTATTGTGCATCAGCCATTTGTTATAGCAATGGTTTGGAAATCGTTTACTCGCAATTTTATCGCTGGGCCACTGCTCTATGTCCGGGCATCGGCGAATTTCACTGTGACAACGCACGTTGCATAAAGGTTTGTTTCCTTCGAATCACCCATAGGTACGCATTAATCAACTTTTATTGTAACATGTGCTATGCAGTCGTCTTCAAGAAAGTTGAAGGAAAGGTTCGTGTTCATGATACTCGTCTTCTTGACTTCGCCTACAGAGTCCAAGCATGTAGGCGAAGTCAAGAAGAAGACCAAGACAAGACCAAGACGAGGCCAAATTGTTGAATTGGACCTGAGGAGTTCAAATATGATGGTGGGTCGCGCGGCAGCATGGGATGATAGATGGCCGACTGGGCTTAACCCACAGGGGTGGGGGTGTGCAAAAATTGTCAATTTGGAGCTAGAGCGTTCATGTTTGGTATGAGGCCAGGCAGAATCCAGACACTGATGGCTTCGGTTCAACCTGAGAAGAACAAGTTCCTCAGATCCGAAGAGTGGGGGAATCCCTCTCCCTAGATCTGGGGAACTCGAAGGAATGCATCGAAAGTGTATAAGACTTCCGATATTTGAGGCGTGCGAGGTGGCGAGGTGTGATCAAGAAGAACTCGCCGAGTCCAGCCCAAGCAGCAAATGCCACGATAGAAGGAATTGGAGGCAGTTGACGAGACCATGCGACGCCACAGGATTAGCGTCAGAGCGAATAAGAAGAAGGTAGGAGGTGAAGTTGACTGAAGTGGGTCTCATCCGCGGGTCTCGTAAGGGAACGGAGAGAGCAGAGAGCGCGTGAAATAAGCGTAATCTTGTAATCTAGCGTAAAAAAATATGCACTCAAGTGTGAATAAGTGAGGAATGAACCAAGTTACTTAAATACACATTACTTGAACAGGACTTTGCTCTTGACGGACGGGGCGTACACGAAGTGTGTCGGTACATGTATGTATGTTTCATGGAATTTCATAAGATCTGTTTTCTTGGACCGGAGCGTCCAATTTGGAAGAGTGCAGGCAACGGATCAAATTTGGAATGAAAATGAGAAGAGCCGAGCGATCAGCTACTGGTGTAACATACAACATTCTGAAGATTAAAACTTATGCCTTCTTAGAAAAAAAGAACGCGGAGTTGTTGGTAGCTATTGCGACCTTGCATTGCAGAATAGCTACTGAATCAGACCTGTTCTGTGAAAGTCAGAATGTACCCAGATCCGTCCATTCCCTGAACGACTTCGTGTAACCTTGAGATGAGTCTAATTCATGGGAGATGATCGAGTGGCATGGGAATTGCTCCTATTCTCTTTTCAAGTAGCTCCTTTTCCTTATTTTAGAGAAACATTGGGTTGTATAGGGATTTCGCGATCGCTAGCGACACCTCCAAGGTAAGACCCAGTGGAAAGGAAGATTGCGCAAGCAAGTGGCCTACTGTAGAAGGAAGTAGCCTTTTCAAATATGCTATAGAATCAATCGTTCGAAGTTGCTTGTCATTGACATGCACAAGTTTTTTCTTCTTTGTTTATAAATTCTTCACACTATCTCATAATAGAATGTGATGCTTTGGCTAGCCCCTCCATGTACGAAGAATGCTTAATTCAGGCGACGTTGCGTTGTGATGGTATCAATCACTGTGGTGATGGCAGCGACGAACATTGCCAGCGGCCAATTTCTGACTTTAAAGAGCCGTAAGCTTTGAATACTTGTTTTTCTTGACTCTTACTTTCCATCCTGAGACACTGCCTCTTAATAAGATTCTTCCAAATTTGGATATACTCGAATTTGTTCAAGACATGTCTCAGATGTGAATTGGTGGCATAGTTAGCTAACATAAAATCTTCCATATACTAGACTGATCCGAGAACAGGTTAAGAAAAGTGGTACATAGGTAGATGCACTAGATTCAAAAGAGGAACAAAGTGCAGCGATTGGTCTTCAATGTGATGATAATTTCTCTTACTTTCTTCTCTTCTCTTCTTTCTTCGAACTTTCCGAGAGCACTAAAAATGTTGCCTCACGAGTTGTCCAAAGACGTAATACTCGTCGAGGCTAGCAGTGAATTATGAAGTTTATTGATAGAACGCCTGAATTTTACTTCAGGGAAAGTTCACTCGTTGTTGTTGAAGCTTCCAGCACCACCGTGTCCACGCAAGATCATCGTCACATAAGCTTCCATTCTTTTTTCTAGTATTTGATTTTCACTAAACCGTGGACGTCCTTGAGAGATCAAGAAATTTCTAGTGTCATTTCGAAATGTTTAAATAGAAAGCATGCCATTCCCTGGATCTCCATTCTCAAAACTCTACGACGGTCACGCTTATTCTTGGTAAGTGAGAAACGAAGTAGGCTTTAGAACTGGAGCGTTCTAAGCCGCAGGGCACATAAGTGGAAAAAAGCATTTGTAGAACAGTCTTCGCCTCAAAATGTAACCAGGGCCGTCTTCGGATGCACGAAATCCTCTTCACTGACGAGGAAGTTCACCGCGTGACAAAATGTCATCCTATCAGTCCTCAATTCAGTACGCTTCTTTTAATTCAGCCATGTACGCGATACGAAAGTCTCTCAAGGATGTCGAAATATGCAAACCCTCGGTCTGGACTGTTCGCAAACCCGCACTTGTGCTTTCCGGACACCCTGCTCTTGTTCCCTTGCACTACCGCTCTCACTTTCCATTTTTAAGAGACGAATTATTGCTTTCTGAGGTACCACATGTTTGTCTAGTGATGCTGATATATCCGGTCTTTTGGCGCTGGTGATTGGTGTTTGTGGCCTCATTTTACTGATAATTTCGACAACAGCTGTCATGGGTCGATTCTATCGTCGACGGCTCACTGCACAATCAGGCGGTACCGATCTACCCGGAAGTACGTGGTTTACCTAGATTAATTGAAGTGATGTTTACAGATCAGCTGATTGAGTAAGGGAATTGCAGTTGAGGTAACAAAAGGGTAACCTTTTCAGCAGCGTCTTATCCGCCCGACTCGACGGCGCCCTCGATACAGACAGTGGGCGAAAGACGGTTTTACGTAGTCCCTGAAAGTCAAATATCGGTAATCGAAGCTCCGCCTTCCTACGATGACGCTCTCAAGCATCCGCCGGTAAGAGATTGGTAATGATGAGAAAATGTAAGAACTATGAATGTGACAACTTCTATGTTGATTCCTCAGGTATCATCATCGCGTGGATCGGCCTTCCTCAATAGGGCGTTCGTCGACAGCGCCTCAGAGGTAACCTTTCAGAAAACATTTCCTTCAATTTCCTAATCTCCTTATGGTGGCTGTGCTCTTGTTTTTTCATCAGAACATGAAAAACCTATTCGAAAGACAGTATACATATAGATTTCAGGAACGAATGGTTCACGTCAATACACCGGATGTTCCACCACCCACAAGGGATGCGATCGATCCCATTGTTGACGATGTCAGCGGTGAAATAGGAAATGAATCAAGAGAATCCACGGGAAGTGCGCTCAGAGAAGAAGATGAGCAACCGACTTTTTCCGGAGTCTCACCAAACTCACAGCGGAAAGACGATGAGTCATGGGTGTAGTAGTGATAGTAAAAGGTTGGCTACAGCATCACTGCTGGCGATAACAGCTCCTTGCCATCGCCACGCGTCGATTTGAGCCCTACCCAAGCCGCTTTCGGTTATAAATACGAGTGACGGCACGTGTAACTATGTTGCCAGCTGGCTCTTGAGTATGCTGCGGAAGCAGCGACTGGCTGCTTTCATAGTCCACGACCAGTCGCGCGACCGACTAGTCGCGCGACTGGTCGTGGACTATGAAAGATGCCACTAAGATGGTTCGATCACTTTAGTAGAAAAGCCCAAGAAGGGCCGAAGCAATCATTCTGGGTAGTTATGAAGTACAGGTGAACACCATGTTTGACCTGCTCGCTATGAAATGTTGCTTTCATGCCATCCTTGTTCGGAACTTGCCTTGGTGAATCCGTTATCAGACGGTAATGTAGACCACTCTAAAGAAAAATTGTGCATCATTCTACGAGGCAGGTGGTCGTTATCGATGGCTTCATAGATTCTTGACTATTTCTCTGGATGCAATTACGTCGTCAGTATCTCTAGTTGCTGTATATAGCACCGGTGTTTGTTTATAAACTTTACTGAAAATTCTAAATAGGGAAGTAGTCAGTTTTTTTGGATGATTAACTAACATTTTTTACTAAGTCAAGACCACATGTTACCTCATCTTCCTGACTGTTCCTCATACCCTCAGTGTTGTGATAGTACAGTGTTGCTCTTAAATGGTGGTATACTTGCGGGTGTTTATTTCTCTATTGCTCTTGTTTTCTTTTGTGCAAATCTCTCTACATTTTTATGATAGTTAAATAAACAGTTGTTTTGCTTTTTTGTCTGTTGCCAACTTATAAGCGTAAGCATTGTCACATATTGAATACCAGTTGTACTCCTCTGAAAAGCAGTCAAGCATTCCGACTATGTTACAAAGTTGCAAAGCTGCTTATTAAGGGGAACCCGATGGAAAGCCGGGCTATTGGACTGGTTTCAATACGAAGGCAATTGTTGATAGAGGAGCAGTAATCATCATTATCTCATATTATACCATTAATCATTGTTTATTATTGTCGAGTATTCGGAATGAGTACATCCTTATTCTCTTCTTTAATGGTTGACGGTGAGTCCTGTGATGTTCTATCCTTTGGTTCGGGCTTCGGTAGAGTTTTGGGGAGGGAGTGCGACTGAGGAATGGAGAAGTTGAGGCCGAAAATCCGTAGTTTTATTCTGACATGTCCTAGAGTTCGGAAAGGTGACTAGAAGGAACGAACGGACAAATGGACGTCATATGTGATGTAGAGCTGGCCTTGCATTTCTGTGATGGGCCGTATGAACGACGCCTAGGATAGTTAAAGGCACCGTTAGCAATGAATTTAGGGTAGCCTTTTTTGACGGAAATTGGTAGAACTACTCTAGAATAAAGCGATAACAACGAAAAAAGCGCAAAAAACGATGAGCAAAAAGAATTACAAAGGGTCAAAAAAAAGAGCTGGAAAGGGGGTTGGACGAGTTTTACATTGAAAGAACGGCGGTCAGGGAGTGTTCGGGCGAGTGCACGAAGGCTACGCAATGTGTTGTCTGCAATAGCAGGCAACACATTGCCTCTCTGGCAATTTGCCAAACAGCTAATCGACTTTTCACCAACTTCGCTCCAATGCGAATGTGGTGAAGGACAATTTGAACTCGTAGTCAGCCTAGCGAGGGGCGGAGGGCGACCGTGGATAACTCTCCGGCCCCTTATTGTGCCCTATCCAGCCGTTTTCCGACCTCATTCCTGCACAAATAGTATCACAGGGGGCGTCGAAATCAAACCATGTGCAAATCTCCGGAATCATTTTTTCGTGAACAGTGATCATCTTTAAAGGCACAGCTCACAATAATTTTGGGGCATCCAGTTTTCAACGGTAAAGCCAGGACTCTGATTAGTGCAAGGGTAACGAAGATAACGTGAAAAGCGTCTTATCGAAAAAGATATAGGGCTTTAAGAAGGTTCTCAAACTAGAGGCTGGGCGAGAATGTTACCCTCAGTAGTTGTATGGAAGTGGTATCGAAGTCGAAATTGAAGTAACCTTCATGGTTTCAGGCATTCTTCACAATAATGGCTTCGTTAACAAATTTAATTGGGAACTGCTGCCGTAGAGACGTAGAAAGGGTGAAAGTAAAACAGAGAAAAGCTTCCAACTACAGTCGGAACCCTGCTGCGAAGAAATTACGACATTCACGTGAACATGTGAGCAATCCTGTAAGGGGAACAAAAGAAACAAAGGACGAGAAAAACCTGAAAGGGTCAAAAATCAATAAAATCGATAAGAAACAGAAGCCAGGATCAAGAGAATCAATAGATGAAAAGAAGCCAAAGGGAGGGTCAAAAGAAGACAGCTCTGAAGAACAAGCTGGAAATAACCGAGAAAGCGCGAGAAAGAAATCGGTGAGTCTCTCTCCTCTCTTTCTGTCTGTATTTAAGTCATATGAACACCGTATTCAATTTGGTAAATCACTTCAACAGTCGGATCATCCAGCTAACACTGGGCTACCATCATTGTTATGACAAAGCTGTAATAATCGGCCAACCGGTCATTCCGTCTTTTCGGACTGAGAGGGAAGTGCGAGTAGTATTAATATTTGCCGATGCTTATCCCTGAATAACAGTCTCTTCCTGTTGCTCTTCATTTTGAAAACAATCACCTATTGAAGGCCTAACTGTTAGGTAACCAACCCTTTGACTGGTACTAACAAATGTTGTTAGTGGACAAGTTTATCAGATGACGTTATCAGTGGAACATCTTTGTTCTTGAGATACTATGTCATTAGAAAAGTTTTCCAAATTATTGGCAGTCGGATAAGTTTATTCGCGAATGATATCGAAGAGGGGAAACCGTACCGTAATCTTTCCTTAGTCACGAACCTTCTGGGTAGTGGTTGTACTCTATGGGAAGCAATTGAAATTAGTTTTCTTCCTCTTACAGTGTAGTGCCTTCTATCGATCCTCGTCACTGCACTCACTGTACTTACCTGTCTTATGGAATGCTATAAGTAAATCAAAGGCTCAGAACTAGATCGTAAATACCAAAATCGTCAGGTCACTTGGTAAGTGACAAGTCACTCCATGGCCCTTATCATCTTTTATC
>UZAF01018369.1:2321-21352 GCA_900617895.1 Haemonchus placei | reverse complement strand
ACCACGCATGACCCGACCAATAACCAATCTGAAAAGCCACGAGGATCAATCCAAAGCGCAAGGGGACAAATTTCGTGTGAAGTAACCATCAAATAAACGATAGGTTGAGGAGAAATAGGCTGTATTTATTGCAGTGTTATGGCATCGCGTCGAGAAGGGAGACGG
This sequence comes from Haemonchus placei, assembly GCA_900617895.1. Lineage (NCBI taxonomy): Eukaryota > Metazoa > Nematoda > Chromadorea > Rhabditida > Trichostrongylidae > Haemonchus > Haemonchus placei. Next base: position 21,187 of record UZAF01018369.1, on the reverse strand, counting down.
CAATAGTGGCTATCGATCGAAAACCGAGAGGTTGAATCTGGTAGTTTAACACATTGGTAGATATTCCCTGCTTGCATACATGGTGGTGAGTTTGAGAGAGAACCCTTGGTTTCATCATCGAGCTCGGGAGGAAAAAAGGTTGCAACCGAATTTCTCACCCACATTCTTGAGCTCATAAGCTCTGCTATAAATTGGAATACGAAACCATCAACTGAAAGAGCTCAACCGAAGAACTACTCATTGCACTTTCTGGTAATTTGGATCATGGAGGCTGATGACAGGCCAATAATAATGAGCCAAATAATACTATCGAGACAAAAGCACTAATTCGACCTATTCGGGAGAAATTCGCAGGGAAGTTTCAACAATGGTATTCTGAGCTTCGACATATGACCGTTTTTTTATATAATGACGGTTCTCAAAGAACTAGTTTTTAATCCTAAAGAGATATCCCGTATTGGCCACTCAGGAGCATATTGAAATCATCAAATCTACTTCGATATAACGTAATACAACCTGAATAAACCAAGCAGAAACTGAACCCAAAAAGAACTGCAATGAAACTGAACCTGTTTGCAGATTCCCTGTAGGGAGTGCTCTCCTTTTCCTTCTTTTCCTCATTTAGTTCTCGCAAACGTTCTTCTCTACCTTCACGACGTCGCTTTGCACTCTCCTTTTTCTTCCGATTAACAAGCTTTCTCTTCAACGTTCTGAAAAAAAACTATACCTCCATCCATTTCAGCCTCGTTACATTAAAGACGCCAGAAAATTCATGATATATGCTTCTCGTGCTGATCAGTTCAATTGTTCTAAGCAAATTGATAATTTTTCCTAGTGTTTGACGCGCAAAGAAACTCAAGGAAGTGTCATGAGTAACCTCCGCTCACCAAGCTTTAGCGAAAGTTTTCGAGCTATCACTTCAAGGGTTGATCATTCCAGCCACTGTTTCCTTTGGAAGCATGAGTTCACGAAATAAAAGACACCATATGTACACGGTACCAAAATGATAGACAACCATTTGGAGTGAACTACGGCGAAAAATGAGCAGGTATGGTATATTATTGCAGATAAAAGCTTTGAAGCCAAGCTTAGTCATAAAATGAAGGAAATCACGCCCTAGGAAGGACTTACTGATGGATAGGTACAAGAGGGCGAAAACTAGTGGAAAGTTTGGATCTGGTTTTGTATCAGCCAACAGGATATGGTTTGAGAACTCGTTCCTCTCCTACTACTTCCGTCCTCGAGCACGAGAAACAACAGATATGTAACAGCGAACAAATGCAGTTGAGACTTACCTGTCAACAACTTTGTTATCAGGGAAGAGGTCTTTCAATGGTATGGGTTTCTCACGCGTAGCTTGATCCAGCGATACGACGTCTTTCCAAATATCAGCTTTTGCGACCGGTTTCTGCTAAAGATTGTATTTTCACAGATGTCACCAAATATATCGGTATTGTACTTCATCCTGCAAGTGACATACCCAAACACAACTTCCCCAACTTCCAGGCCTGCCCCTGCTTATGGTTACTTTTACTCTTTCAAGGCAATTTGTACAATACAATTTTTCGCGTCTATCAGTCAAAGACATGGAAACGAAGTCCCGCCTACCATATTCCAATTTCAACTACTCATTAAAACCTGTGCGATCAATCCCCCAGATCCTCCTCTCCCACAACTGCTCCTTTCCACCCTTAATATTCCACCTTGGAAGCTTACCCTGCGCAAGTTTTGGCCGATTTCTGCCACTTTTTAAAAGCGCTAGGGGAGTGTGAGAACAGACTACGAGCTTTCTACTGTCTACCATAGTCACCCGAACTCGATTTCACTTTTTCGGGCGATCGCCTCAGGCTTACTCCTTCTGTTTTTTCCGATCTCTACGTCGTTTAGAAAGCGTACACTGAATTCTCGATGGAAAGTTCTTGAGTATGAAGACATGTCGTGCTTGCAAGAAGACGGTCTCCTAATGCCTAACACGACTCCGGACACTCCTATCATTCTCGATTTTTTCCGAATATTGAGTTTGTCCCGGGGTCAATTACAAATTTTCGCAATGTTCTGCACTTATGTAGCACCCTTTGCCCAGTGAGACACCACATTTGTTTCTATACCCGTGACTTTGTGCATAGCTGTCTCCTGATGTCAGTAAAGTTTGATAGACTCCAAATTCACTTCCACAAGATGGGCAGTGCTCTCACATGCCTTTTTCTTACCAATTTTACCAATTTTTCGATACTTCATCAGAAATACAGCTCCATCGGACTTCATCTTGACCCTCACAAACCCTTATTTCCACCCGGTTTTCATAACTTCTATTAGACTTCTGGAGCTGCTCTGATGGAGTACATCCCATTTTCGCAACTAGATTTTCATCACCTCTAAATGAGTGAAAACTCGTTACAAAAAAAGCTCAACAATGAGAGACTGGTCGCAATTCATCCCCATTATGGCCATTCAAAACCTGCAGCAAAGAGCGCATTATTTATCACCACCTCTGATTTTCGACAAATAAGAACTCGACGATTTTTAGGCATTGAAGGAAAAAGAGTTCAGACGGAAACAGTAAGGGATTCCCATACTCATTAAACCAAGCCCTGACTGGTGCGCTGCTTCTGCTTATTACTCACAAGACAAGGCAAGAACATACAAAAGCAGCTGACGGAAAGAAGGGCTGACCTCGACCTCCACTGCACTCGTTTCCGCTTTTTCATGAGAACCTCTTGGCTCCTGTTCTATCCTCACTGGACCATTTTTATGTCGATTTTTAATCTAAAATCAAGTGTCAGTGTCCTATGAAATTGAAATTTTCGATACAATTACAAGAGCGCAAAGTGACAGATAATGTTAGAAAAAAAATAAGAAAAAGGAAAAAAGAAAAGAAAAAATAAAGCGATCGCATTGAGTAAATACTGTGGAGTAGGTTATGCACTCAATGCCAATGCTACATAGTGGAGACACAATCCCTAGAAAATAGGAGCAACAGTCAACCAGTGTTTTTTTGTCATAAAACGAAAAAAGCACCAACAAAATGACCAAAGGATGGTCAACGTAGTTTGGATGTGACCCAAAAAAGTTTGTTGTGAAGTAGCTGTATGAAGTAACCATAGTTACGTACTTAATCCCGGGTTGAAGCGTAAGCAGTCACATGTGACACTACTACCAGCCGAACGGCCTGGAAGTCGAAAATCCGTCAAGACTCACTGTTCAAACCGGCTGGAGCCGTCTGTCCATTAAGAGACAAAACAATGACTTGGATTATCGTTTAAGCCAATATCCTTCCAAACGGAGCCGGAAAGTCGAATGGTTGGCGGATCCCTTACTTTATGATACACGCATCACCTTTTCATTATCTTAGGTCTTATTGTTAGATTTGTGTAAAAGAGGAGAAATTATTTCGAAATATTTCAATTCGTATAAGGCGACCTACTGAGCAGTTCGGATTCCTTCATTATAAGGGCAAAATGTTGGAAAATCGAGAAACAATCGAAAATTACCGTAATATGGACCAACGAAAACACGAGAAGAGCTGGCTCACCTTTTCTAAATCATCTTTTGTAGGAAGGCAGACTAGACCATATCGTCTCGGCTTTCCTCGGGCAATACATTGCAGTTCAACAGCAATTAGTGCACCAGCGTGTGTGGCCAATAGTTCTCCTGTATAAACACAAACAATGATAATGTAAACAAACCACACGCAGGAGACCTTGGCCTTCAGTCTCAAGTAAATTAGAAGCCATCAGCACTTCTAATACACAGTTCTTTACGATACAAGGTTCAAGTCCAACCTTGTAATAAGATCCTGCTGAGGTCCAACCGTTGAGGAGGTTGAGGTGTAGGCAAAATTACTTTAAAATCATTGCAAAAACAAATAGTTCTCGAAATTGGAATTATGGTCGTATTAAATGAATCCATCGCAGTCAGTGTGACTTTTTCGAGTTACTGTAACAGAGGCACGACTGAGTAAAAACCCATCTGTGCGCGCTAAACCTGCCCACATTCAGGCGTTGCCCACCCATCGGTTTCAAGCAAATGTGTGAATTAGGGAATTAGAACTGCCATATATAGGGACCAAATACGGAACCCTAGAACACTTCCGATTGAGTTGAAGGGATAAGGGAATGGGAAAGCATCGGACCTGTGCTTTGTAATATCTTCCACATAAACCTTTCTCAGATTTTCTTATTTTCATATGAATTTTTTCAGGATTTTAGGACAATACTCTCAGTGCGTATGACGTAATCCTTACCTGATAGTAAATAGTCATACCCTTCAAAGTAATCTGTCACACCCTTCAAAAAGTTTAACATTGGCCCTGCTTAGACACTTAGAGCTACACTTTTTTACTCATAAAAAATAAAGCAAGTCACTGCAAAGGATTTTTTTCAGTTCTTGAGGATTTTTTCAAAGAAATGAGGACACATTGTCAGGGAATTTTTATGATATGTGATTGTGAGGTATGTTTTTTGATCATCATAGCAGTAAAATAAGATTGTGGACCGGCTTGCTCCCACTCCGAACTTTTCGGAAGTATCAAAAGCATTCCCACGCGCGAAACACTTGACACAACATTATTTACTCAGGGTCGAAGATCAGCAAAATCAACATCATTGGTAAATCAAACAGTTCGCGCCATACCCTACGGCTAGAACTAGTATTGAAACGAATACACAGCGCGTTAACCCAACAAGACTGAAAGCTCGAGTCAAACAGATTTCGACGTATAAAAGGTCGCAAAAAATTGGAACAAGCACCTGCCGACTCACAATCGACATGCTTTTCAAGACGTGAGTTCTACCTTTAGCCGTTCCCTTTGAAAACATTTCCCAACTTCTTTTTTTTTAGTTGGCACCTCCACAACCTCTCAATTTATTACTCATACACCTCCTAGGAAATTCTCACTCCCCAGGAGATTTTGCAACAGTCGCTATTACTATTATTTATTAAGAAACCGAGTTATAAATAAATGAATCTACAAGTTCCGGAAATTAAATTTACAGATATTGCGGGTCACGACGCTGCCCCTTCATAGATGCTAACGAGAAATGAGATTTGGGAGGGTTTACTAGACAATTCCAAATGCTTATCGAGATCTACCTCTTGCCCGAACAGGGACAATTTATTAATCTCGAGGGTTCAGGTAGCCTAAAAATGAAGCAACTACGAAAAAATCCCGATGCCCTTAGTTTTAAAACCACTTTCAATTTTAGACTAATCTTCGTCGCTATCGCCTGCATTCTGATCCATCAGACTGAGGCTCAATGGTACGGTTATGCCGGATACCCTGCCTATGCTGGATATGCCTCATACTACCCAACCTATGCTGGTTACTACGGTGGACTATACAGTGGACTGAGCTATCCTACATACGGATATTACGGCTGGGGAAGCAACAAGGTAAGTCAACAACTTTTCTTGGGAGATTCTTGAGAGGCTATAGATACTGTTATTTAATGACCGAAGTTCTTGAATTCAGGGAGGAGCTCCAGAAACTCCCGTTGTTGCTGGATCATTGACTAACAACCTGAGACAGTGATCACAGTTGCAACCATTTTGCATTTTCCTGCCATGATCTGCCATTTCTGTTCATATCGAACCGGATAAAACATCCAAGCACAAAAAACTTTTGTTTTGGAAACTGTAATACAGGGTCATAACATTCAGCGTACTCCAAAGCTCAGAGCAGTTCAGAGGCTAAGAGTGAGCAGTGAGCTCTGCAATCTCTCCTACCAACGAAGATCAATCCACTTTCGTCCAAAGCTGATTCTACAGAAGCGTAACTGCCTCTTTGCCCTATAGGCCTACGGCCTGGTTTATCATTTTAGTGAAGAATCACTGGAGTACGTATTGAACATAAAACAAAAGACAAAAGCAAACATTAAATTTAAAAAAATGAGAACAGAATATATAAATGCAAAAAATCAAAAAAAAANAAAAAAAAAGACAACAAGGCAGCACATTTGGAGAAAGTGAAGAGCTGCAGTGTAAGAGACCAAAGGATAGGCTGCAGAAAAAGTAAAAAAATGCTAGAAAATAACTCGCTCCGAAACAAATGCAACAGACACTATCAAAGTTAAAAGAAAATGCTGGCGTGGAAACATCAGGAGCAATTATTTCAGGCTCAGAAGCAGACTACTGCGCTAGCTATGAAGGTCCAAACAAAACAGCCAAATACACGCGTCGGCTTCTGGGAAGGAACGGCCGGTTACGCAACAAGTGATGCTGGCACTTACGCCCGTCGCCAATATTAGCCCGAACACGAACCGGTTGGCTACAATGGTAGCCTCGATGTGTATTTCCATGTTCAAGTCCGAACTTTCATCTTAGACAAGTCCACTACGGATTAATCGACCACGTAGTAATAGTATGGGATTCATAAACTAGGATGATTTATGGCCCAAAGGCCCGCGATGTTTTCACCCACTAAAACACTCTTCGCATCAAAAAGGCAGAACCCGCCATGGACTCGAAGGCACCGAAGATAAACTTTTTGAGCTGTCTCCTTTCTTGTAAGACCAGCAGATATTCTCTTTTGAACCTTTATATTTGTTGGCTATTACGGCGAAATAGCGTAAAAAACAAAAAAAAATAAAATGTCTTCCAACCATGATCAGAGAGACAAAAAAATGAAAAGGAGGGATTTTTAGATCTTCATGTTTTCACGCTCCAAAGATCCTTATTAAAGACAATGTCATAAAGATCCTTTAGCTAACCTGGAACTTTTTCTTTGCCTTGAATCCATCGCGAAAAGGACATTAACGCACGGCGATCTCGAAGAACATACGGTTGCTCAACAGGTTTCCTTCCCTATGAAAAGAGATGGGTATTCTCAGGATTGTTTGTTATTTCTTAGCTACTTCTGAGATTTCCTATCTCCCGTTGAGATAGAAAGCCGCAGACTATACTTCCAGCGTTCAAGGTACCGACAAAATGGGTCAAGGGTCACTGGAGGAGGAGAAGCTATGTCTTCATAATGGGCGGGGCGTGCAGAGAGATGGACAAAGCTGATAATAAAGATATAACTGATAAATTCAGAAAGGTTCTTCGTTGTCAGACACCCGGTAACATGCTTTAGTTCAGGTTATACTGTTACATATGGAATTTATCCATCTGCCACAAACAACCGTTAGATTCTAGTGAGACAATGCGGAGCGACCCACTTTTCAGCAAATTTCCATGCCTCCACTAAATATAATCCGCTAACTGATTCCAAGTGCTTTAAACCCTATCAAAGCTAATCTATAAGCAGGCAAGAAAATTGTCAAGTTGGTAAAAGTGATGCAACACGAAAACTGTTCTGAAGCTACTAAACACCACCACATCCACAAGCTTTTCTCTCAATAGGATCAGGATTGGTAGCTATTAAAAATGATTTATTTTAATCCCATAGGGGCTCGCGAAAACAGCGCCGCCTGGTTGATCAATTGCCCGGGCAGAAATTATGCATCCCCTTGGAAGATCTCGAAAAAACCTACAAAGACAAGCAGTTTGGCATCATTCATGCTCAAAATGTACAGTGACCTTCAAATAGGAACCGATAACCATTGATGTGAATATCAAAGAAATAAACTCAGTCTCAATCAAAGAAACAGTTCACGATAATTCTGAGGTGCTTTTTTGAGTGGAAAAGCGGAAGTATCGGCTGGCAATAAACCATCGGTGGGGAAAGAAGCGAGAAAACTAGCCGATTTTGCAAAAAAGGCTATCTAAGAGTAGTGAAAATAGGGGTTGTACGAGATCGCCATGAAAGATACGACATGGAAGGGGGATTTGGACGAGATTTCAGTTGGTACAATTGCAATTATCGAATTGCAATCGACTACATCAAGCCAAAAATGTCCGGAACTACCCTCCACCATGTCACCGTGAGTCACGGCAGATATGAACTTCCTACATGAGTTCCCTTGCGAATGGTGCAGCCTCTACAGTACCGTTGAAACTCGTGTGAGGATACACACGGGACAATATATGAGTCTTTATAACGCCCTATCTAGGCCGCTTTCTGACCAGACGGCGCGACATATGTTATACAAGGGAGCACAAAGTTATCTGAGCGGGATATCTCATAGACCATTTTAGCGTGAACTCTGCCTTGAAGAGTTTGGTGAGACAGCATTGTGGCTTAAGGGCGAGTTGGCACAAAGTTATGCAGCTCACTGGTCGAAAAGCGCTATATCAGCTCCGTCTTCAATCACTATGCTCGACAGTGTATTCTCTTAGACTTGGGTTTCTTATAATGATAAAGAAAAGATTGATTCCGATATAATGAAGATAACAGGACCAACCTTCGCTGAGAGCCACTCTCCAACCAATTCCGAATACTCGAACGTGAAAGGGTACTTGATAGAAAGCTTCCGCCAGTAGCTGACACGCCGATTATGAGGTCGCTTATCGTATTTGGCCTGAAAACTTGGGCAGTGTAAGAAGGAACAATCTCATTCAAAATAGGAAAAGACGAAGAGAAAGGGCTACGAAAAGTGACCTCATGCTCTAATTGCATACGTTTGATTTCTTCATTCCCTGCTAATGAATCGACTACATCTGTTGGAAAACAAAGCCGTGACGCTTCCAAATGAGCAGTGAGTTCATCACGCCATCCAGACGCACGAGCTGTCCGTAATTGTAGCGCCACCCAGAAATCCATTCCTAAAAGAAGAAACAGAAAATAGAGATGAATGTATCGCTTAACAAAAAAAAANAAAAAAAAACAAGCAAGACCGGAAATAAATCATATACATGCCGAATCCACAAGGGACGATCAGCTCACATCCAGATAACGTATCACCACGACCAGTTCCGCCACTGCGAAACACTACCAACACAGGAATCTGAAATGAATACAAACATCTATTTCAAATGAAAAGTTGCAAATGAGGATATAATAGATAGTAGTCTGATGGCGTCGATCAATCCTGGCTAAAGGATACGCCCCGTATTCGACTTCTACTACAAATCGTAGTGGCGTAATAAATGCGAATGTGGCCTATACAATGGCTTACAGTGACCAGCCGATGTACAAGTCAGAGCTTTTACCCTACCAGACCAGTATGATACAAATCAACCCACCCAGGAGGGAAGGAAGGTTTAGATGCCCAAGCGGATATCGATCTGAGATTAGAACTCGTGACCATGCATGTGTGATAGTGCGCCATGTGCCACTACACCACCTTCGCCCAAACAAGGATATAATGGAAATTAAAAGACTATACACAACTATTCCATTATATTCAAAACCGTTAATTTGGAGGGCGCATACATTCAGCGTTTCTAAAAGTAACCATAACCATAACTACAGTTTCACCAACTTCATTGCTCAACAGCTGCTACGCTTCATTGCAATCGCTATCCTTCAGCAACCATATCACCTACACAGGGAGTTCGGTTGAACCAAGCTATTTTTGGAAAAGTAACACCAACGCTTGCTTTGTTTCACGAAAAGCAGTTTTCCATTGTATCTGGATAATCGGATCCCAGACCGCTCCAGTTGAGATTGGGACAAGGCGGTTGAATTTTCTTGTGGCTTCTACACAAATCCTACCCTTTTTATAGTATTAAGAGCATGAAATATGGAGTGTCAGATGAAGGCAATAAAGCTGAGACTCTACAAAACAAATTTCAGAATAACCGAATTCCAACTCTAGACAATCTACTACCGAATGCTTCACGCCTCAATTATCGGACAACTGATAAGTTCCGCGAAAAAAGGCGACTATCACCCATAACTTGATTTTCAGAAACCACAAAGTTCATAAACGAACCTTAGCTTCAGTCTCTTTGATTTGGCTGAGGCACTTCCCCTTGAGGGAATTCAACTCCGAGTCGGTCATCCTGAAAGATACATTATCCAACGGTACCACAACATGTAATAAAAAAGATAGAGAGGAAACAACCAAAACGCATGTAAAATAGAAGCGAAAAACAATTGACTATTTACCGGTTAGATAAAGCTTTTAGTCTCACATCCCTACTCCAGAAGATCGACTGTGGGATGGAATGTGACTCCGGCGTGGAAATAGGGCATTCGACGACTGGCACCTCAACTAGGATACATATTAATTGTAATAACAACATGACAGAATGGCTCTTCATGGTTCGGCAAGAATTTCTTCTACAAATCGGCACAACCTCCGCCGAAACAAAATCAACCGGGATATTCTAGAATTAAAGGCCTCCCTTGCACCGATATGGTCATCATTCCAGCGCTACCTGCACTGATATGAACGAACGAATAAACGAATATCAGCCAATTGAAAATTTCTTTCAGTTTTTTTTCTAGAAGATTTTGCCTACAACTCTTGCGAATCCTTCCTTTTAATGATGAGCTTAAACCCTTCGCAATTGGAACAGTTCAATAGAATTCAAGTTTGATATGTGGACTAGAACTGCGTCCACACATGTGGCTATTGCTGTTAGAAATTGGACCGCCCTTCACTCCAGATTGACTGATTCATAAACCTGGTATCAATACCCTCAAAAATGAAGAAATCGTGAATGCGACCACATAAGCTATCTTCAGCCGGGTTATCAATATCTAACTTATTCGCTTTTAGATACGCTAAGTATGACATGTCAGAAAAGACGGTTTGAATGCGCTTCGGGAGAACTGACGTATTCAGGGTCACAATCACTTTGTGTCCAAGGATTACGAGATAGAGCCCGGTCGGGTTAGTTAACTTGATCCGAACCACGCATGTTTCAGCACTCCTCCACTTCTAGAGAGTGAGAAACTATTTAGAATCCTTCTGAACCTTTACGCCAACCCCAATGCCGTGTGCTCGTACTCTATCTGGTACTCTTACGAGAAGAAATGGAGGATGCCTTTGACTCGCATAGGTCACGCATCATAAAAGAATACAACATTCGAAAGAAAAAACTGTGGTACTAACCTTTCTAACTCGCGGTCGAGAAATTCTTGGATCTTCGACCAGAAGTGAAAAGATTGCGCCATCGGCAACACAACCAGTAGAAAGTTTCGAAACAGAATCACGCCATTCCGAGTGATTTAACCTTCAAAATGAGATGAATGAGCAGCTAGTATGACCAGTTCGAAAGCTCCCATGGTGAAAGCCCCACCTATGAAATGTTGGACTTCTCAATCGGTCTTTTAGCTCCTATGACTTCAGAATATTCAGCCTATGAGATGAAAGTGCACCCCCACTGTGCCTCTACCAACCTAGCTCCAAACAACCCCGCCCATTTTCAATAGCTTGCACACTCAGGAGCTTAGTTGTATTCGAAGAAAAAGTCAGAGGTGCTTAGCCGCAGTTACGTTCTTAGTTACTTGACCAGAGCCATAATTCCCATATTCCCACGCCCATACTAGCAAATGACTTGAAGCTGTACAAATGAACACTCAAAAGGTCCAAACGGCTTTCGTTTCCTTCAGCCTCCTTGACAAGGCATCACCTCATAGTGATTGCACAGATTGCGGTCAGAGCTAGAAGAAAGAGTTATTTTATCGTTTCTGAACTGACTTCGGCTCTTAGCTTTCACCCTCGAACTTAAGGCTCTATTTTGCATGGGAAGTTGAAAGGCGTCCTGATAGATCATTCAGTCATTTACTGCTCGCTGCAGAGCAAAAGTTTCTATTACTAGTCATATGACTGATACATGTTGCCCATGTCATTGAGTCGGGAAAGTTGTGCCAATTTAACACGATTGACAAAGAACTATCGAAGTGAAATAGCCCCCCAACAAGACTGAAGTAAAAATTGAGGTCGAAAATTTATGCTACGAACCTGAATTGAGGAGCCTTTTCATCGTCGACCAATTTCAAGGCATCAGACACTATTGAAACAGAAAGTGGCCCGTAGAGACGGATACGCACTAACTGATCACGTAAGTCTTGGACCTAGAAAAGATCATAAGATAAATAGTTGGGAAACAAAAACTATAAAACTACCTCTACTCCATGCCTCCCAGTCCAGCTTTGAGTATGAACTCTCAGCCTGCTCAATCGCCATTCTTCAACACTATGTGGAACAGTGGTGGACTGAAGTGAAATACGATTGGTCAAGACGATATGGGCTCATGAGAATGGGTCGAATTGATCGCTAGCTATTAGTGACTCGCCTTTTCATCATCGTCGTCTTCGGATTGTTCTTCATCACTAAGTTCTAATAATTCCTTCAATAAATCTAACAGTTGAGCACGGCATGAAGGATGAATCCATAACGCCAACCGATGCATTTCACTGCAACGTGAAAAGTTCACAAAATAGAGCCATCTGGAAAATGGTAATAGTGAGGGCTTATGAGGAAAGACCTTCAATGAAGTCAAATATATAATGTTCTCGAATATTAAAAAATTGATCGACACCACAAAAAGTAACTTTTCAAAAACAATCCAACTCAACATGACCTCTACTTTTTAATGGCTTGAACTTCATCTGCCCAGATGCGCAAGGTATATTGTTAAAAAGGCAGCCAATCTAGGCACGGACTCTCATTAATGTCACTGTAACTCCCATTTCCCAACAAATTTTCCTTGGAGTCGAATCGACAGAGATTCTTGGTTTCAAACGAATTTAGGGATGCACACCATATTCGACTTTCATTCAGAATCGTGATGTCGTTTTGAATGCGAATGTGGTCTATACGAGCCAGCCAATATACAAACCAATGCTTTTACTCGCCTAGAAAAGTCTGGTACCAACTAATGAACCCCTAAGAAAGACGGAGTTACTTGATCTAAGCTTATATCAATCCAGGACTCGAGTCCGAACCATGCGTATCAAATAGCAACACTCGGCATCACAATACATTCTCCCACCAGTTTCTAACAGAGTGGAAAATGCTAAGAGAATGCTTTCATTTAATAGGTTTGAAGGTCATGGCAACAGCAAAAAAACAAAAAAAAAATTAACCGGCACAACGAACCCTTCCTTACTCCAAAGGAAACGAGCAGGACCGATTAGTCCTTGAGGGTATTGACCTGGATGATAGATGAGAGTTGATACCTGAATAACTTGAATGCTCGATCCATCTTGGAAATATGATCCAGAGAAATGATAGGAGGTATTGGGATACTCACTTCATACCTACCATCCAGACCACTTTTGAAAGCGAACGTCGGCGACGCAGAGTTCACGCATAGAGGACTGAGCATCGCAATAAGTTCATCTTGTTTACGATGAGAGATCTATAAAAGTAAAATACCGAACCAAATAAAAAATTATTCAGGATAACAGTGAAAAAACCAACCAGAATGCAGGAAAGGTAACTTTTATCGCGCACGGTGCAGTGTCTCACAGAATCACGATAGCAAGGGCGAAAATTGCGTTGGAAGCTCCGGTCGGGCAGGCGATAACCCCACCTTCAATGAACAAATTACGATGTTTTTCGAGAGGATGGGGCTTTCCGCCAACCTGTCAACAATATGAAATCGTTTTGCATGCCAGATATGTGTTTCTAGCCACACCATTTTCCTTTGCCGCCGAATGTAATTCTTAAAAAACCAATACATGAAACACATACCGCTAAGGAAAAAGCAAACAGACTCACCAATAACAGATTCCGAGATCTTCGACGAAAGTACCGACTGGGAGGCTTCTTTCTATGTTTGGTGTTCGCTAAGAAAGGGGCAGCATAATTTCGAAGACCCTTTGGAAATCGGCGCACGTCATAAGCCATGGCGCGACTGAAATTTATCAACGAACTCGGCAAAGCCTTTGAGAGCTGCAACTGGTTGTGGTGTAGTTCATTCTATGCATCTTGTGCAAGATCATCAGGGCCTCTTCAGAAGTAGAAACAAAGGATGAAGAAAACTTTAATTATAAAATGACACCGGGCGCGCCTGAAAAATCAAACCGAAAAGCGAGGTGAACTCACCGTCTCATATGCCTTGGAAGCCGCTGCGCCGCTGTTCTTGGGCCTTTTGTAACTTCTCCGGAAACCAGATTCGAGTTATCCACCACCTAGTGATACAATGCATCCCGAAAAACAGCACATACATACGCAAAACAACGCAATTAGCCAGAACAGTTACCTGGAGAAGATCAGCCACTTGAGCAGCACGCTCTTCCAGATAATCGTACACCTTCACAAATCTCGCCTTTGACAAGTCATCCGACTCCATTTCTACGAAAACAAGTTCGGTTAAATACTTATTTACAAATAAAACATTTTAAAATACAAAGTGGTTAAGAAGATGATGGTACAGCCATTGGAAAGAAACTTGGGCCACGGAGAGGTAGTAAAGCGTTCATTCGTAACAAAAATGACAACAATCAACAATATCTATAGATACACCTATATCCGTACAATAACGGTGAAGAATAGGAACACAGTCGATCTAACCTACTACAAAATATAAATGCTGTTACGTATTTCACTAAGGCTTGTCTTCTTCTAAAGATGCTTGCTTCTCTTCTAGCACTTGGCGTTGAATAGCCCGCCGTTCATCGAACAACAGGGCATCCTATAATGATTTCAAGGATCAATTGACGGGGCAACGACATAGCACGCATGAACTGCGAATGAAGCAAAAAAACTCTCATTCTCCAGAGCGATTACTCGACATCAGACCACTACAGGGATGCGGAAACACCAACTAGTGCATCAAGCAGTTCACAGAATACATTGCATAAATTGAGGAATTTAACAAGAAAGTAACAAAGCAATTAAAAACTCAATAGGTCTCTAAAGTTAAGCGGATTATCCCACCAGGGAGAAACGTGAAGGCGGGTTATTACCATTGATGTCCCATATAGAACCCTTCGAGCGATACCCACTAGAACCACTCTTGGAACCTCTTACAGAGTAAGGGGAAAACTTTAAAAAAAAAACCAAAGAACATGTCTCACTTGTTCTAAAGGAGCATCAACGATTTGCTCGACAAGGTGCTTGCGAAGTTCAATTTCATCAGCGAACTCATCTTTGATCACACGCCTACCAGTTACAGGATCAACTATGTTACCTGAAAAAACATATTTGCCAATTAATGTAGTCCAAATGATGAGACTAAAACCGTTCTAAGCAACGAAGCATCTCAAAATAATTTCCGCTAGAAGCTTACCGTATTTGAATACTACTCGATCGATCAAATGCGCAACATTGGTCGTAGGCCTTTGATCAACTGGAATTCGTCGAATTAGAACCATATCGCCAAGGTTCCCTTTCGATTCTCTGAAGCAGCTATCAGCACAATATCAATTGTAAGACTGATTTCGATAAATAGATGCGAAATTAACAAGATTCAGAGAAGGACTCCGCTTAAAGTCCTGACGAACAACAAGGAAGAAACCCGTTCGAAGCGCTAATGATAGACG
Source organism: Haemonchus placei (assembly GCA_900617895.1). Lineage (NCBI taxonomy): Eukaryota > Metazoa > Nematoda > Chromadorea > Rhabditida > Trichostrongylidae > Haemonchus > Haemonchus placei. Next base: position 5,925 of record UZAF01018369.1, on the reverse strand, counting down.
GAGAACATGCACGCCACAAATAAATAAATCAGCAGTAAGCCTAATTTATTGTTGTCTTCTGCAAAGCGGAGGTCGAAGATGATTTATGCTTAACACAATGAGGGTCGCACTGAATCGAGCTTTTCGACAACAGAGCTAGATTATCCGCGTTTTCCCCTACACTAACTCGTCGCACTGCTCACCTTTGTAAAACTCAGATTCCTTTATAATAGGAAATTCATCAACTCCACGATGGACCACCTAATTGATAATTGAGGTGTTGAGCCAATCAGCCGATAGCAGCCAAAAGCATAGGTACGGGTTCGATTTCGGTTGGAGCTAGACATTCAGAGTACCTCAGCAACAGAGTCTCGCACGAGGTGTGTGGAAATCTAATCAGCAATTGCCATGATTAAATAAATCAGATTATCAAGCTATCACACAGGCGTCTTCGAGATAATTCGCTTATGAGACGATTATGACCATACCGATTAGAAAGTTAATTTGCTTAGCGAATTGATCTATTTCTTTAAGCATGACAAAAAAGGCAACATAAAATACTTAAGAACTAGCCTCACCAAACAAGCTGCTGTTGGAAAAGGGAACTGAAGTTGTTAAATACGACACTCCAAATCTCAGAAAACTGTGAATACAATGTTAAGAGAACTTTGAGGTTTAGTCATGAAAGTAGTATCTCAAGTTCGTATGCGAAGTACACAGCCGTGAGGACCATCCATGTAAAATCCCGTACCGTATCAATAAGTAAGATTACCAGAAGTAGTGACATAAATCAGAGTGACCTGATCGGCTGATCCCCGACCCATATTTCTTTTCTGGATTCTGACCGTTTGTAAAAAAAATTCTCAATCCACAAGACAGAATAATGAGCGGCCGTGCCCTCGAGCTTAGCGGAGGAGGCGATAGCAACGCTTGTGATGGTACATACATGTGACGTTGAGCAAACATGATCTCTTATAAAACAAGTAGTTGAGTTTAGCCCAAGAAAAACGACCACGATGACCCTCGTAGAAGAGATGGAGGGATGTGAAAACCTCTCCGAATTCAAGATAATGGTAGGGGTTGCAGTAAGAGGAAGTAGTAGCTGCTAATTACAAGAACAACGTACTCTGCTACTGAGCGGGATACAGGAAGGAAAAAGATACACAGGCTTGGGCTCGACAGAAATGTGGCAAATTATGAGGAACCATCAGTTCGCGTTATTGGACCTCATATATTGTCTTGTAGAACTACAGAATTTTATCAACTTTTACAATCTATGAACTCTTTTCTAAACTCATCGATTAAGCTGAACTCGAGAATTCCTACACCCTACCTGTCCAGAGCCCAAAACTCAAATGCACGTGCAAAATACATCTTCAAATATCTGTTGAACTCGTTCATACTGCATCTGACCTGAGAAAGGCAAGTTCACACAACATGAAGATGAGTAAAGAGGCGATTTGAATTTACCTGCGCACATGGAACACGATCAATTCCAACGTTGCTGAGCTTGACTACCTTCCCCATGAGTAACTCTGTTCCTACTCGTGTTTTGTATATGGAGGTTTTCGGCATTCTGCTTGACATAAGTAAATTACTATGGAATTCAATACATTAGCAATAGACAATGAACGGTTCAATATGATTTGAGAATAAAGTACTCAGCCAAAAATTTAGCACAGATCTACATAAAAATATCTTTACTATCAAAGACGAATACAAGAAAATGACCATACAAACCCGAAAATTTCTCTGATTGCTCAACAAGAAACAGACCAACTATCAGTTCACTTTCGACCCAAAGCTCTAGCTCATAAATAAAGGTCGACTGTAAACCAAACGGAAAAAGACTGCAAATTGCAAATTGGTCAGTGATTATCTATGAGCATTAATGTTGCCGTGAGCAAAAGGCAATCGATAACACCTTTCTCGAAATTTAAACACAAATAACAAAGCGAACAGATTATGTACTGCATGCATAACCAAAGCAAATCAACGATGAGCCATGGAGGCTTCTGCCTACTCCCGTTCTCGAACAGATGTGGCCATTTTATCGACTTTCTTCAGAAGGGACGGATCCGTCACACTGGCCATCCAATCAAGCATCTTCAGATCGTTGTTCAACGTGCATAGTTTCGTTCTAAATAGACCAGTTCAGGATCGAAATACAACAGCTTCAGTTGAACCAACCTGTTTTCTTCAAACTGCTGCCTTTTCTCTTTCAATTCTGGTGGTGCATCGTCTACAGGTGGGGTCATATCACTCATTCGTTCAATATAGTCAGTTGTATTCAACCGCCTACGTCCAACTTTTTTCTCTATTCGAAGCCTGTATGAAAAATTCTACTACCACTAGAAGAGAAGCACAACCAACATGTGAACTGAAACTCCAACCTTATTTCAACAAGTTTATCCATAAGCATTTGGCAGTACTCCAAAAGCTGTTCCGGATCTCCTGCAGTTGGTGGCTTCCGTTCAGATACCGCTTTTAACGACACGCATAAGCTATGCGTTCTGTAATCAACCCAAAAAGGGATATCATCAAGTTTAATCCTAAACTTCAAACGTAGTTTAACGATTGAAAGCCATACCTCGTTGTCAACTCGCTAACCAGTTCACGACCTATGACAGTAAGCGTTCCCACAGAAAATTTATCCAAGTGCTCCAATATTTGGGGAGAGTACGGAGGAGGATTAAGCGGTCTTTTTGTGTCCTGAAAATTACAAATGAGAAAAATATAGGCCGGTCACACACTCTTCGTACCGCTTTTGGGACAGTGGGATGAGCGCTTGCTTGATGAACATTGACATTGCCGGAATGACCAGGAGCAGCAGTGCTAGAGGTTGGAGCGAAGGTAGGGGCTGCTCCAGCCCTGCAACAAGAACTTCTTTATCCATAATTTCTACGATTGACAAACATAAATTTTTTCTATTGTATCGACGAACTAATTTCCTTGAAACGAATCAGAAAATCCATTTGGACACATTTAAACCTGATAACACAACAAAGAAATTTATAATATAATGAAAAGTCGCTACATAATATGTAATAGAACTTCATAAGGATAACAGCTGCTCGTGAACTAACCCATGAGCATAGGCATATCCCTGTTGCGAGGAACTCGGTGCGGATTGTTGAGGCTGTTGCCCTGCGAATCCGGTTGAAGGTGGCTGTTGTTGTTGTTGTTGTGTTGGTTGTGGCTGTGCAGGATATGATGGGGGTCCTTGTGTAGGTACTCCACCCATCGGCATTGTTGGCATTGTGGACGAACCACTAAATCCCGATGGCTGGTTTGTGCTTGATGCCGAATACGGTTGCCGCGCCGATGCTGAAAGGTGCAAATCGAACTTCAACATCAAAGTTCCATGTACGGCTTTCTATGAACCTCGGCATGATTATATTACTGAGTTTGTTGTTGTCTTGAACTCTTTACGAGGTTTTTAAATAAGCTTTATTAGGCTGACGTTTCGGCGGAATCGCTTTCTTCAGAGCCTGAAAGGATCATAACAATCTGTGATTATCCGACCAAACGTCTCCACCAACTCACTAAGTTCGAGACCCCCAGGGCACGCAGGTGGTCGAAAGGAGAACCACTCACCGTAACTTTGTGGATTCTTCGAAACCAC
>UZAF01018368.1:0-33813 GCA_900617895.1 Haemonchus placei | reverse complement strand
TCAAAAAAGGTCTCCATTTTGTCGCAGGATTTATTTGCCAACCTAATACATTTTCACCAAACATTAAAGCAGGAAAGAAAAAACACTCACACATATGCATATTTGTATCAGTGCATTTTATATATAGTTACACAAAGAATTTATAAAAAAATTTTCTAAAATTTGAAATGGAGTCAAGTAAGTGATTCGCGAACAGAGGAAGACACGGCACGACAACGAGAGCAATATGATGATTTAAGATGGGAATTTTCTGTAATAGGTATTCTTTCAATGGACGAAGCTAGGGAAGAAGTGCTAGGGAAACATCTCTGACAGTGTAGAAGGAATTGCGAATCCTGTTCTTGAGAAATTAGTAATGGGATAAAATAAATTAAGCAATGAAAAGAATTCTAATAATCCTTACTATACATAATGCACTTGCGTCATTCCGTCTGTCTGTTTGTTTCAAATCAATATTGTCGTCGATCGCAAATTCAGTATGGCCTGAAGAAGCACCTGCAGAAGTGGGGTCAAGTTTGGGATTGATTGGGCATAGGTTAAGAACAGTAGTGCACATTACCCTATGCAGGAGAGCTCCGCCCCTAGAAAAGGGACACACACATGAGGGGTGGTGTTTTAGGCAAATTTTTTAATCAGGTTACATGACAGCCTAGACGCTGAGAGAAAATGAGCAAAGTCGGAGATGGGTCAACAAGTGTGTGAACCATCTCTCAACTGTGCTCATTTTCTTGAGTGGACTTAGAAGCACCTGCGGTTGAGCTTTCTCGCACTGGACGGAAACTTCCACATAAATAAAAATAATACGATTCAACGAAAGTGTGGAGGACAGGAAAAAAATAAAAGGAATGAGCAATGTCTTGCGCGTGCTGAGCATGCGTAAACTTAGCGAATAGCGTTCACGATGGGCGGGGAGTGCATTCAAAAGGAAACTGCTTTTAAAGGTATGAACAGCTTTGTTTGAAAATGTCTCTCAACGAATGAAAAAAAAACATTCTAAAGTGCAGGAAAGAAATGGTCCAAGCTAATAGAAGGAAGGTGGCCATTTCGTGAAGTAGGTGATGTTGCATTGTGTAGGAGGAGCTAAGATCATTACTTCTCAACTCTGTTAAGAAAGTTTTGGAACGCGGACAATGAGTGATTAGGCGTAGTAGAAGAAGTGTGGCTAAATCTTTAGAGTAGGTCATAATTTTGTTCCAAAAAGTCCTTCCCTGAAAAATGGACAAACGTTAGAAGTAGACTAACAAAACAGGCGAAAGATACCCATGCAGAGTCAGCAGAGTATTCCCGTACTTTTTTATAAACGTGTCTAAAGCCTGTAGCCACACTCTTAAGTGAAGGAGGTTAGATCAGGGAACTTTATTTACTTCTTTGTTTTGACGCACGACGATAGCGGCTATTGCTGAGACAGTGCGGAGTTCAACTGGTAATCTTGTAAAAGATTTATAAACTGAATATTATGTCAGAAGATTCATGCAGAACATGGTTGGAACATGTTTTGCAACTATGGAAGAGGCCTATGAAGATCCAAACTCCATGCCCGCTCGTATACAATAACAAAGATCGAAGAAGCCTTTCTCATTCGGCTTTCACCATTTTTTACCTATTTCCGAAGGTTGGAAACGTGATCGTGCTCACTCTGGTTGATAATGATGCATTTCTAATACGTTGTGAACACATGATTGGAGAATGGCAGCCAAACAGATAGTTACTGGTTCCGCCCAAAATACCTACATCTCGTCTTCAATATAAATTATCACCAATCCCTCACATTAAGCTGGAGCAGCGGAACCGTAAATTCCCCCCAGGATTTCCCTGTACTTCTTATTGGGCGCCTCACTGCTGATGCTGGAGAAGATCAATCATGCCACCGAAACTCAAACCCAACTATGAACTTAAGGATTTTGGAATCCGAATTCCTACAGGGCTTGTAATCCTATCGAACATCGACTCGCTCATCTTTATCGTGTCCGTCAGATGTAGAGTGCAAAGCCAGTAAATTCTGTCTCTACTATAGCCGCTATCGTCATCAAAATCTCGATAGATCGCAATCGCTTTGTCCTGGCCGACTTTTCAGCCACGTCAAGATTTCGTTGCTCAGTGTGTACCACCGTTCGGTCCCACGCATTAACTTTTCAATATGAGAAAATGGTTTTCCTCACCTGAGAAATCAGCCTAACTAGGCCAAGCTTAAGAGTGGTTTTCTTCGATTGCAGTGAACCTACATATGTCTATACCACTGCATGATGAAACAGAAATTTCCACTATAATGAAGTATTCAGAAAGCTCTCAAACTGTGCAATAAGTTTACATTTTTTGAATTCTCAGATTCTAATGAATTCGAAACTTTCGACTGCTACATGTGTTCGAGTTGAACTCTTACCACACTTGGCCGCTTCTATCTACTCTCCAAGCTCAGGAAACAAGAGATTAATGCATTAATTACATCAATTAATCGTTATCTGATGTATGAGCGGTTATTTAAAAAATTCGTATTCGCCTCTCGATCTCATGATAATCTTCATCTCTTCATCTCTTAAAATAGGATTGAGAGCAACACAAATTCACTAACATGAATGTCATCCCAGTCATCACTTCTGTCGCAGTGCAAATAACATATAAATGATCATTTTCGTGTTGTTCAGTGAGAATGACGTTTATGTCGTAATGTTGAGACTCTCTTTCTCTGATTAGAAGAAATCCAGATTGGAAAGAATATGGTTTCCGGGGACTGCCATGATGCATTGTTTATGATTTTTGGTTCTAAAAGAAGAAGGAGTTGGTTCCTGATACTGAAAATTAAAAGGAAAGTTTTAGGGTTAATGCATTCCCCAATTACACTGACTTTCTCCTTTCAATCCTGTTTGAGTGCATAATTTCCCATCTCAAACAACAAGCTATTATAGAAAAGACTTTGTATTTTAATGTAAGTTCTTCTTACATAATTCCTCTTCTTAGTGTAGTAGTTGACCCGACTACTCTGCACTGATGTTGTGGTTGTGATCTCAAACATTGACTTTGACTCTTCGTTCTCGATTTAGGGTTCGTTGAGAACCGGTCACTGTAACGATACACCACGTTTGGAGAAGAAGAGATCAGTACTGTAGAGATGTTTCAATTGCCATTCGCGGAGGACTCCTGCCTGCTTTACCAGTGCCTTCAGAATCCAGCGCTTCAAGCCTGCGAGAACATTAAGCATATCAACGTTGCATGTTTAGAGTGAAAAACAGCGCCTAAATGTCAACCGATTACTATGTTCTGGGCGAACGAGTCGCCGAACACGTTTCTTGCTCGCGCCGCGTAGTTCCGCCTCATTTGCTTTATCGACTTCTGTAGAACCATGCAAATTTTTTCCGCTCTGGTAACATGAAAAGCGTTTTCTGTTCCATCCTGAAGAGTTTTCTTTTTCAAGTTCTACCTGTTATACCTGTATACTATCTGGTCCTTTTATATAGTATTTTCACTCCTATCCAGCTCCCGAAAAACCTGTTACATCTTCTTGCACCTATACAAGAGCTCCTAGTTTTTTTCCTTAATGAACATTGCCCATCACGATTCCGAACACTCAAAAAATACCTTATCAAGTGAGGCTCGTCCCAGCAATCGGCATAAGTCCATCCAGAATCCTATCAGTCGCCCCATACTTCGCTAAGCTGATGAATCTGCTCCTACGTTACAATTTTACTAAAATTTGAGTTATGTATTTGGAGATGGTTCCGCTTGTCACGCTCGGTGATGCCAAAGGCACGGTTCACAATAAAAATGGTTCTGAGTTCTCCCTTTAAAAATACCCAGTGGCACCCAAGTGTAACAGAAAGTACCCGCTCGCGCCCAAAAATTCAACTGTCAGTGGAAGCCCCCTTATCGGATCGCCTGGACTTCCCGCCCCTCGACCGATGTCACGTCAAACGAAAAACGTCAAACGTTATTCCTTTGACTGTTGCGATTCCTAATTAAGTTTTCTACCCAAGAGGCCGAAAAACGTGGGTACATTTTGAAGGTGGAAAGTACATTTTCGCTTACTGTAGTCATCTATTCGCATCAGGACCCACACATGCGCTATTACACACATTGCATAGCTTGTCAAAACCTCCATTCTTCTTCATTTTTCAGGTCTTCTTCTCGTCCAGCCCCCTTTTTGATAATTTTTTGAAGATTCTTATCACTTCGAAAACTCCGAATCGCGCACTTTCTTCGCCTTCATCGCACTATTTTCATCGTATCTTCCGAAATTTCGTCATAATCCGGACTACCCAAAATTATCGTGATCTGTGCCTTTGAAGAATCGGTGAGCTGAATGGCCCTCCTTCCACTAATAAGTCTCTCCAGTGATGGAGTTCTCATAGCTTTTTTGCTCTCATAAAATTTTTTCGTCGCTTGTGCTGAACACTGAACTAAGCACTGTACACTGGAGCCTGAAATTGGGACGGGTTGGCTCGGTTCATGCTACTCATAGGCCATCGATTTCGCTCTAGAACATTTTACCAAAGAGAGCTGAGGAAGGGGAAAAGATGCGTCCGTTTTATACACAATGCATTGCTCTTTTGTGATTATTGGGGAAGGACATCTATAAAATTGCCCACGACATATCCAAAAAATTCATCCTGAGCCAGAGTGTTGGCCCTGGCCGGGTATACCCGGATTTTTATGTCTCAGACAAGTTATAAGCCGAGGAAACATTTGAATAAAAAATATATAAATACGAATGTAAATAAATTTCAAGCAGAGCGACTACTTTGCCAACAGCGAGAGCAATTGTAGGTAATTTCTTCAGCGTTATAATTGATCTGGTCGCTAAATGATTCCATAAAACGGATTTTTTTTGAAGTGAACTATTAGTTGTTTCAATGTTACACCGGTCTCCAACTCGTTTTTATTCAGATGTGCACTTGGTAGCGTACGATTCGTAGTACCTCAACATGTTGGACAGTATTTCGCGCATTCACATTGTCTATTTCCGCTGCGACATGATTGATTGAACCTACAGGCAGCAAGAACTTGCTGGGTACACTGTACTGAACCTAATCGTACCTAGAAAGCCTGACCAAGTTTTGCCCTATGATTATACCAGCCGATGTGGTGTAAAGGTTGTACAGTTCTAACAAGGAAAGGACACTTGGTCGCAGAGGCAATTCAAGATGGAACGTATACCCCGTAGGTGGCTTCGAACGCTGATCTCAAATCTGCGCTCCAAATGTGCTAACGATTCTTTGAAGCGGTGAACTACCACATGCCTGGCGTGAATCGAATCACAAGCTGGTAATCGCCTAAGGCAATGAAGCTCCCTGCGCTGGTTGAACGGTACCAAAACATCTAGGAGGATGAAAACACTTCTATTTCTTCCTTTTCTATTTCTGACTGAATACTGTGAGTCAATTTCTGGACCAGATATACATTCAGACGCTACTACTATTTTGAATGTAAGCTACAATCTCGAGAGGTTCCTTCCGACGATGTAGCGAGGAAGAGAGGGGGAAGGAAGGGAGGGGGGGGGGGGGGGGGGGGGGGGGGGGGGAAGTAGGATCAAAACAATTAATAACAACACATAACTCACAAAAAGCCTCACTGATCGCAAAAGTGACATTTATGCATATTCCCACAGCGGAAGCTCAGAAGAACACTAGGGAGTCGTACTTCTGTAAGTGGGGTAATGGAATTTGTAGTCGAAGCCCCACGTCGGAGGCAGCGGATTCGCAAGTATACTGTGTTCCAATGAAGTTCCAATTTTAGTAGGAAACTGGGCATTTCGTCATTCTTCATCCGGGTACGTGGTACCCAATTCATGATCAAAATCTGACAACTTCTGTGGAATGGCGCGTTCGAACAGAGAACCCACGACCAAAAGGGCGTGCCGCCTCCAGTGCGCTTGCCCAGTGGGTTCAACAAACAGTTCAAAGTGCATGTGGTGGGTAGGTGTAGCGCGCACTTTATAGTAGGTCGGATTTGATAAGTGAGAAGAGGGGAGCTAGCAAATAGGGCCAAAGCTAATTATATCATTCCAGTCAGCTCTTTAAGCCCTAGGGAACGGATTCATCTGGTTGATTTGATCTGATTTGATTCGAGAACGTTTTGGACTCCGAACTGCTTGACCGGGCGCCTGTAACGTCTCCAATCGTCTCTTGCGCGAGCCAGTGTAGCCAGTGGACCCTCTTCGCTAGAAGCCGTTAGGCATACATCTCACTTCATTCAAGGCTTTCGTACAGAATTTGGTCGTGGCACTAGCGGCCGTCCTGGTGCTCTTTTGGCGTCCCGATAGATAGTGGCCGTCCTAGTCCAATGTTCAACATCAAGTTGCATGACGGCGTCCGATCCATTCCATCTCGGTGTTCTATTCCTTGGCATGAGTAGGGCAATTCGTAGAGAGCTCGGAACTTCGCCTCTGTACTGCGTATATCAAAAACTCCAGGCAGCGCGCTTTCCACAGCACGTTCAATCACTCTAATTGCGTGTTCATTCAAGTCTCAGTACCGTAGTTCAAAGCATTAAAGGCTGCAGAGATGCAGCAATAAGCACAAATTAAGACGTTTCTCTCCCTCAACACTCCTTCCATCATCCTAAATATTCCCCACACCCCTCGTTCCCTCATCTTGAGACCCAAATTGTTCAGTACACTAGCTATGACATTCAGAGAGCTCATTCCGTACAGCGTTAGAGGAGCAAGATGAGCCAACCCGTTTTCCATAAACATCGCCTACGTTCAATCCAGTCGTAAGCCGATTTTAACCACAACCATTGGCTAATGCAGCCACCGTATTTTCCGCCTCCTCGATACTGGGGGTTAAAGCAAGCTGTCATCTGCAAAATGAAAGTAATGCAGATTTGGGCTGTCGACCTTTACTCGCATGCATTCCCGTCACCCCTCTGGCAACGGTGGCATCTACCGGTGGGTGCCACTATGACTGGCTCATGAGACAATGGCACTCAATGGTCAGGGCCACCGTGATTTTTTGGTTTCTAGCACGTCTAAAAGTTATTCAATATTCTCATGTTAGCCAAGAAACTTCATAGCATAATAATCAACATTGTCCGTATGAGGTTTTCAAAAAGGCTTATTCATTAAAAATATATACATGTCAACGGGGTACTTCTCGAAGAACATGTGTACTTTCGCAAGATGCGCGTACATCCTAGAAGCCCTGCAGACATTAGAAGGCCTGATTATGTAACCTCCCCGTCGATCTCGGCATGGTAGTCGCAGGCACATGCTCATCCTTAAGCGCTTTGAACGTTCTACGAGATGCTAATGCGTACATTATTTCCAAAATTCCGTCCTGAACTGCTTCTTGACTGAAATTTCACTTGTAGGCCTCAAGCATGTGTAATGGAAGAAGCAAGGCCTGATGCTTCAATTATACGGGAGGTATTGCTAAATTTAGTGAGCTTGTGAAAGGACTTTCTCCTAGGGCAATGGCACTCATAGGTGGGTGCCAGTCGCGCACGAATTAAAGTAGGCGTGGTCATATGGGCGTACCATGTCAAAACCGCATTGCAGTCAAAGTGTTACAATTCAGGCATGACGTTCTCAAGAGTTGGACTCGTTTGGGCGAGATCATATCGCCGTGCCGGGACCCCTTCCCCACCCTATCATTGCCATATGACTTTCAGATCAATCGTTTCTTGCCTCAATAAGAGCCACCGTGATTAAAAAAAGTAACTTCATTCAATCCGTAGTTATTTACTCTAACAACGGTATGTAACGATAGTGTTTCATTTCAATTTAGATACAGCTAGTCTCCTCAGTGTAGCATAGCTCGGTATGACTTTTCGTTTGTATTGGTTTGAATGGCGATTTGAATTTAGTCCAGTCCTCCCATATCGAGAGGGTGTAATGGGAGTTAATTGCTCCAACGGTTGGTTGCTGCGAGGACGCACATTTATTCAGACTCATCTCAAGAGGGTCGAGAACTGGATCATCATGGTTACGTCGATTATCGAATTACGAGCCTACTAACCAACTATGGTCTTGGTTGTGATCCCTTCATTCCAAGCTTTTACGTTTTTTTAACGCACACCCGCTTGCAGACCACGACAACTTTTTCACTGACTGTCCATTGCGTCACTATCGTTTGTTTACTTTGGGTTAGTACGGCATTTTGGCCACGTTCATATCGTTTTTCTACTAATATCCACCTTCTGGCTAAAGAAACGTCCTTCTCTCATTTCTTGAAGAAGAAGCAAGGATCAACTTGTGTGATGAGCGTGGCGACATTGAACGCTGCAACAGATCCTTCTTTTTCAGAGCTATAATGCCTTTTACGTGAGATCCTTTCGCAATGACGATTCACTACACATTAAGACATTTTGAATCCTTCGCTTCGCTCTGTGGGTTCAGTGTTGATCACGTCGACGTTTGTTAGTCGTACTGAAATGCTCTCTCTTTGTACGGATCCTCTTTGAAGTGTTTTCTATGTTATGTTATTGACGTACACCCCCTTACATCAGCAATCTAACATTCACTGACCTTCTACATACAAGCGATTTGATGTCGAGTGTACCACCACATCACTAGAAAACGCAGCTAACGTATTTCAAGAACAAGTGCGCAGGACTATTGTAGAAGATGTCGCCAAAGTTTCATATCATCCTTGGCTACTATAGCCCGATAGCCCGTACCATAGTCCTCCAAAAGTCGCAAAGCGTGATGCGTTCTATGCCGTTTCGATATGGCGTGAGCTAGAAACGAGCTGTATCGTGAGGTACAGGAAAGCGAGAGTCGCAATTGTACATTTCAAGAGAAGGGTCATGTTAATTCAACGAATAAAGATAAGGTTTTTGGCGTTAATAAATCCCGTCTGAGAGATGAGCGTCCGCACTCGTCTTCCATTCAGAATCGTAGTGGCGTAATGAGTGCGTATGTGGCCTATACAATGAGTTGCGGTGGCCAGCCGATGTACAAGTCATTGCTTTTATCCTCCCAGACGAGTCTGGCACCAATTCACCGACCCGGAGGGATGGAAGGCTTGGTTGGCCCAGGCGGATATCGATCCGGGATTCAAACCCGTGACCGTGCGTGTGAGATAGTGGGCCACTTCCACCACACCACCTCCACCCTAACTTAGCGGATACAAATTATCCTGTAGAGTAAATCGATTCACGGTTAAAACCTATTTTCCTAAAGACGAACACGTATGGGTTAATCGTGTGTAAGTGGAAGGGGGAAGGGGAAGAGGAGGGTGAAAAGAAGATAGACATGTGCGTTTGTTGCACCGAACTGGGTCAGCGCGCTGAACCACCTCAAGTAGTCATGTCAGGGATGCCGATTAAGAGCGGATGGGTTCTATGAAAATCCTGTAAAGTTTTTCTCAAGAACCCTATTTTGTGAATAGTTGATTTACCTTTTTGATCGGTGAGGTCCATCCTTTGATAGGTGATCCGTTTGATCGTTAGTGAGCACGCGGGCCGAATGGCACAGTTTCTTGAGCAGCACCGAGTGTAGTTATTTAGTAAAGTGGTTCTTTCGGAGGCTCAGAATTAAAACGTTTTCAAAGGATAGTGATCCGCTACAACACGATTTACACATTCTACCAAAGGACCAGAAATGCTAGGGAGTGGACTAGTTGCTGGGAGGTTGAGAAGAAAATCGAAGACCGATACCGCTCTGAGGCAAGTATCTATTATCATGTAATCATTATCAGGAGGTCGTGCAACTCCCTTTGCGCATAAATTTTTGGCCTGATAGATATATTTCTTGTACTTGCGCTAATTGCTTTCCCTTCCCAGATACCAGGCAAAATATTTTTGCAAACCCTCTTATCAAAAAATGCAGCGTTTTCACTTTCATGCTCGAACAATTGTTTACGATCCAAATGTAAGAATTTTTGAGGACATTTCTTTCTGGATCTGGTAAGTCGTAGAGATAAGGTTTCTTTGAGATTAGATCGAATTTTCTAGCGAAACGCGATTTTTCGGTTTCTTCCCTTTCGTGACGGATGTTTTGCAGACTGGTCAGGGTTGAAACAAATAATCCATCTCGATAAGCCTCTTTTTTGGGAGGATAAATTCACAGTCGCAAGCACCGCTCAAACTTCCCAAGTCACGTCTCTTTAGATTCACGTGCCCTTTACAACCTCGTAGGGAACATTTCGCTCTCGCTTAGGAATCACCATACTGCATAGTCCTACCAGTTTCTTCACGGTATCCTCCTTACGTGAATACGACCCTCTTGAACTTCTATCCAATCGTGAAGTTTCTGTGCTCGATCTTCTGTGATACGACGAGTGATCACGACTTCTGCTGTTGCTGCAGGAGTGTTGGACAGTGACTGTAGTACTGTGCTGGCATTATCCGTGAATGATCAATGATCAATGTCATTTACTGACAATGCCAGCACAGTACTACAGTCCCTGTCTAACACTCTCCTAGAGTAACAGCAGAAGTCGTGATCACTTGTCACATCACAAAAGATCGAGCACAGAAACTTCACGATGGGATAGAAGTCAAGAGGGTCATATTTACGTGAGGAGGATAGCGTGAAAGAAACTCTACGACTATACATCGTAAACGTGTAGTTTACTCGCCGGTAACGAGAAGAAATAACCCAAATAAATCACCCCTCTATTCTTCCGAACTCATTTATTTATTTATTTATTATATCTATTTATCTATCTACCTACTCTTGAAAGATTTTCTCGAAAGAAAAAAAAGGTGAAGTAAAATCAAAACTCTCTCATCGCAATCAGTGGATTCGAAACAACAAGTATCTTCTGCCCCAACAACTACTGTTATTTCTTGTCATGTGGGAGCACTTCTGTAAGAAACTCTTGCTTTGCCATTGTTTTCATCACTCGAACAAGCCAAACCCATGCACAGGAAATTTTCAGATGGGGCTCGTTGCGATTGCCCTTGCCATATCTGTTTTCACATGGATAACGAATTTCATCTACAAAAAGGCAAAATACATATTTGACCGAATTGCGGTCTTTCAAGGACCGGTCGCGCTCCCTTTCATCGGAAATTTGCATCAATTCCACTTCACTCCCGAAGGTGAGTAAGGCTATTAAACAAAGGAATTCCACACAAAAGATCTCCGATTGTTAGGAAAAACTTCAAATCGTTTTGTAAGTTGAGATCTCCCAAAGGTGATTTGATGGAGGACGTGTGTGCCAAAATAGCTGTATGTAATATGGATGAGCTTATTGGAATGAAAAGCCTCTTTCTTTGTATTTGTAGAATTCTTCGAGCAGGCACAAGGGTTAGCGTACATGTTGCGAAAGAACCGAGACAGGATGACAAGAGTTTGGTTTGGACGTCAGTCGTGATTCCTATCATTTCGCAACTACATTTTGCCTTTCCTGATTCATTCTTTTAGCGCTGCCATATGTCCTCATATATGGACCAGAAGAGTGCGAAGCTGTGCTTGGCAGCAGCAAAATGCTGAATAAAACGATGCAGTACAGTTTCCTGTCGGCTTGGATTGGTGAAGGATTGCTAATCAGGTATTTCATAGGTATTTCAAATGTGCCGGTGTGTGGGCCTGCTGGCGTGTGTGGGGGGAGGGAGGAAGAGGGTTGAGATTCTGCCGCCGACACGTTCAAAGGCACAGTTCACGATAATTTTGGGTAATCCAAATTATGACGAAAAATGGAAGGTAAGATGGAAAATAGTGCGAGGAAGAGAAAGGAACTGCGTCATTCGGTGTTTTCAAAGTGAAAAAAGGCTTCGAGAAATCGTTAAAAAGGGGGGCGGGACGAGAACGTGTTCAGAAGAATGAAGAAGCGTGGGGCGTCTGGATGAGCTACACACCGTGCGTCATTGCATACTTGTTGGTCCTGGTGCGAAGAGCTGACCACGTTAAGCGAAAATTCACCTAGTAATAAGCATATGTAAACAAAAAACCCTAGTAACAGCAAAAATAGCCAACCTTTTTCAGCCTTTTAAGGTATAGAAGGAGCATATGGATCGCAGCAGCAAAAAGAAGATTACAGAAAAGAATGGGAGAAAGGCATTACCTAATCACTCGGCGATTAGCTGATTGTGTGCGGGTCCTGACTCGAATACTTGCAATCTGTATCGCCTCCATACTCGTGTGACGTGACATCGATCGAGGGGCGGGAAGTCCGCGCGAGCCGAGAATGGGGCTCCCACTATGCCCTGACCGTAAGCTTTTTGGGCGCAAGAGGGTCCTTGCTATGCCCTTGGGGGGCCACTGTGCATTCCTAAGGGCAGAACTCAGTAACCATTTCCACCACGTTGAGAGTTGAACCATCAATTTCAATCAAAAACATCTATTGGCAGAAAAATGTTACCAAACTTATGACTTATTTTTTGGGGCTTATAACCTGAAATTTGCAAGGGATACAGATAGCACTATGTGAAACTGATGGTAAATTACAGGAAGTTGTAACACTTAACAGGACTGAAAAGAAGTCTAATAGCACAAGAGCCACTGAGTTCGTTACACTCCCACCAAGGAAAGATCTCAAGTCGAAGTGGCCAGTTGGAATGAGACCTACACTACTGGAAGTGTTTTTACATGCTCAGTTCAAATCTGCTTTCCAAATTTGCCAAGCGTTTCTCTGAACGGAGTTACGAGGGCGGTTTCAGGGAGCTTAACAAGGGAAACTTAGATCACCTGGATGTCCCTCATTTATCAAAGCGGCTTGGTGTAGTGGTTAGCGTGACGCTTCATGAGCGAGAGGCTAGGGTTTGGGTTTTGTTGGGGACGGAATTTTTTGCATTATATAGCATTTTCCCTTAATGACTAGAATATACTCTCATAGCGGTTTTATCACGTTTTATGACCTTTTAATGCTTTGCTGATACCTTCTCCTACCTAGCTATCTATTACCGAGTAGGGTATTCTTCCGTGCGCAAACTGTGGTGGGCCGGGAGAGTAAAATGCATATTATGAGAAATGGTGATGCTAGAGTGGGTGTTGATGCTAGATTGGGTGCGATGGTGCGTAGCAGCTCCGGACTCGACAACACCGGCACTGTTGATAGTGGTCTTGAAGACCATAAAGCTATTCAGTGCGCCTTACCTCCACAAAAGCAGGTGAAGGGAATGACACCTTGCTCGGAGCTACCTTTGGGCTAATATAGCCGATAGATGCTTATTTCTTATTTCCTTTCAAATATATGGTCAAAAGCACCACCTCACATGAAATAGCTCATGACCTCAACTTTTGTGTGTACACATGAGACCCCACTCTTCGCTTACTATCGCTTGTCTACTTTTAGTTCCGTCCGGCTAAATTTAGTAAATTCATGTTTTATCCATGGTATGCCGCCGGCTACTTAAGCACTCACCCGGGTGATTTTGGAACGTCTACACAATTCTGGTTTTTTTTTTCTGATTTGCGGTTAGTAAGCGTAAAGCAATGGGCTGTGACCAGTTTTTTTTTNTTTTTTTTTATCCGTTGATTCCATTGTGAGAAGCTTCTTTGTCCCAAGCATTTTGTGCTAGTGTATCACATCTGTTCATAATGTGGCAAAAGTTATCCTAGTGTGAATATAGGGGTGCATGGGCATTTGAGTAAAATTGAAGTGTTACTTAATGTTGATGAATATCAGCAAAGCATTAAAAGGCCATAAAACGTGATGAAACCGCCACGAAAGTATTTCTAGTTCTCAAGGGAAAAACTCTATATAATGCAAAAATCCCGTCCCCCACGTAACCCAAACCCTAGCCTCTCTTCCATGAAGCGTCACGCTTACCACTACCAAGCCCCGCTGAGAAATGAGGCACATCCAAGAAATTTAAGTTTTCTCATGTTAAGCACCACCCTCGTAACTCCGTTCAGAGAAACGCTTGGCAAATTTGGAAAGCAAATTTGAACTCAGCATCCAAAAACACGTCCAGCAGTGTAGGCCTCATCTCAAATGGTCACTTCGACTTGGGATCCTTCCCTGGTCAGTATCGTGGACGGTTGATGAGAGCAATCGATAGCAGCTGATAAAGTGCTACAGGGGCAAGGCCAGGGGTTGTTACTAGGTTTATTATGCCCTTCGTTAACAAATAACTATAACACCTAATTGGTGAGTGTAATAGGTGGATGCGATGTGATGTAACGGCTGACAGAGGCTGTTTTTAAGAGATTCGAGGAGAAGGCCACAGAAGTGGCCTTTTGCCGTCATCTACCATGACATCATCCTTTTTTGCTTCAAAAATTATTGCATTGAATTATTTCAGCAAGCCTGACAAATGGCGTCCTCGTCGGAAACTGCTGACGCCCACTTTCCATTATGAAATTCTGAAGGACTTTGTCGAGGTACGACCTTTTCGAAATTCTAGTATTGCTCATCCCCAACCCGAAACGGTAACTTACTTCTCCAACATCACTACATCCTTCTTTTGCTGCTTTCATGTACTTGACTATTATTGCAATCAAGGTCCAACGTTTCGTATCCCAGGTCTACAATCGGCACGGTCGAACGTTACTGGGCAAGTTTCTGAAGCACGCTGAGGATGGACAATACGAAAACATCTTTCACACTGTCACACTCTGCACACTGGATGTCATCTGCGAAGCGGCTCTTGGCATATGCCTCGACGTTCAGAAACATCCTCATTCACCGTACTTAGACTCCGTATTCAAGTAAATCTCTTCCTATCACTCTCAGGAAATCAGGAATAAAACTTTCAGTTTAGGATGAAAGTCCTCATTCAAAAGCGTCTTGTCAAGCCTCAGTACTATCCAGAATTCCTCTTCAATCTATTCGGGGCAGGAAGGGAGCAAGCACGTTGTGTAAAAATTCTCCACGAATTCACTGGAAATGTGAGCAACTGATTCTCTAAAATATTTTACGATGAGTAGTACCTACACGAAATTGAGTCATGCTTAATCGCTAGTTGAATTCTATAAGAGCGGTGTCAATGATGCTTAAATCTCATCAACTCTGGGCTGCATTTGACTCACTCAGATTTCTTCGTATAGGAGAAATGAAGTGTTCTTGAGCGTCCTTCTCAGTATCCGAAGTTTTGCAGGTGATACGAGCTCGAAAGGCCAAAGCGGACGCCGCGGGCGGTGTGGAAAAACTACTGGCGCAAGAATCGGCGGAAGGTTGTTACTTTCGTTACGCTGTTTTCACACTTTTTGCCTTCCATTGCCTCACGGGAAAGTTGGTCTTCGTTTTAATACATGAAAATAGCTAATCGGGAAAGCTATTGTTGTGCAGTCTGATCATTCGCAAAGGCGCTGCCTCATCGAAAACAACTGTGTGCTATAAAAATCGAGCAATGCCATGAGTTCACATTTAGCAGTTTTACTTCAGAACCTTCACGAAAGAATGTTTGAGAACCATCTGATTATAACCCAATGAACATTGCATGTACCACCTATTAGGATACCTGCAATGTTTGGCTAACTCCATCTACTCATAAAGCATTGCCATCTCAATTGCATGGATATCACAATAAACGTTAAGTGGCCAAATTATATTGTTTAGAAACGGAAGTGACTGAAAGCAAAAAACAGTCACAGGGACCTACTTCTTTCCGTATTAACCAAAGTGCCCGAATTTGACGCCTTACGAAGTTTTAAATCGAAAAGATAACTAGATATGACGTAAGAAAGAAAATCTTGTAGGTCGTCGTCGGATGGCGTTCTTGGATTTGATGTTGGATATGAACGCAAAAGGAGAATTACCTATGGATGGTGTACAGGAAGAGGTGGACACCTTCACCTTTGAGGTATGTTAGCGTCATAATTCATGATCCGATATCCCTAAGATAATGATACTTCATTCTCGAAGTTGCTCATCTTTTTTCCTTTTGAAAAGAAGTGTTTAGGGACATGACACTACGTCGGCGTCAATTAATTGGTTCCTTCATCTCATGGGGGCAAACCCTGACATCCAAGAAAAAGTACAACGTGAAGTCGATGAGGTATGAAGCACAAAATATTCTATCAATGCCAACCTCAGCTCATTACTATGAAAGACTTTGTTGAGTTACGTGACTACACGTTGCTCAATATTATTCCCTAGTGAACTCCCTCACAATCTAGGACTCTGTAACATAAAAATTCGATGAAAATTCCTCTTTTGGTACCACTAACCCCATAAGTACGTCTTTCCTTCATGGCAGCTCCTGCGCTCATGGTAGGTGGCGGTCGAGGGCGGTTTATCTGACCGGGGCCCTCTTTGGAGGAAGTACGGTCCCAACATTCGAGAAATGCTGCCAGCGCTTTGGAGCCTGTTATCTGTTTGGTTACGAGGTGTAGCGCTGGGAGGAATCGGCTCCGTAGCTTTGTTTCCAGAATCGTTTAGCAGATTTGTGCGGTAATAGGTGCGGTACATATTTTTCGAATGGCTGTTGCGACGACGTATCCTTCCATTGTCAGCAGGACGAGCATGTCTGAATTATCCAACTAAGAGGATCTATCTCAAGAAGCCAGCATGATAAAGTACCTCACTCAAAGCTAAGCGGACTGAATTGCGCAGGGTGTCTTCGAGAGACTAGTGAAGAAGAAAACCAGCTCAACGCCTACTCTTCCGACGTGGCGAGTTCTTCCTGCCTTGACTAGCTCCCAGGCGAGACTTTTATTCTTCTCAGTCAGGACGAATGTGCAAACGAAATTCTGTCCACAAATAAAAATCAGGGATGCCTTGGTCATGTCAATAATTCACGAAAATCCGGTGGTGGGTCCGGATACTTCATGCGATTTGGTGATGACCGTTAGAGCAAAACGATTACTGGCTGGATCCCTCGTCACGTCAAACAAGTATCAGGATGGCCTCTAGCCCGTCTGATGGTCTGACCTATTCACGAAAGCTCTGAACCTAAGGAAGCCTCGCGTCGTCAGGATGGTCCTGTGAACTACATTGGCTCGCAACAGGAACGAATGTAGCAAGCTGGAGCGAAATGATGATCAACAGGACGGCAAGCTTTAGTGGTACTGAGAGGCTCATTCAACTACGCAACCGGTTGAGGTGGTATAATATTATGTAGCATCTTACGTGTAAGGTGAATCACTCCGCTGGTAAAATGGAATGCTCCGTTGTTTTTCTGTGTCAGCACTCACTGGCACACTCAGAAGGCTCCACGTTCAACGTCTGCATTTACCACATTAACTCAGATGCCTGCAATTAATGCGTATTCTGCTTAGTTACTGAGGACCTAGCGAAGTAACTTCACGTACCGACAAAGAATATTATGTTTGCCTAGGACTTGCATAACCTATTCCGTTACGTTAGTCTCGAAAGACGTCTCTGAATCGGCGATGGTTAGCGATGACGAATTTTCGCGACTCTTCAAAGAGTTCATTGACCGCACATGAATGATCGACCCTACTGAGCCTCTTTAAAAGTCTGCTTACTGCCATGACCGTTCAGTTACTAGTTTCGACGACAAGAGACGGAAGCTTTCAGAAGTTCCTCCTCAGCGTATAGAAAATGGGTGTTCTGCATTGAAAGCCACGGAGTAACACTTTGGAGCTTGGAAAACAGATTTGAAGGAACTACATATTCCTATTAGATGGAGTTCCTTCCATTCTCGGCGCATCGGTGGCCATTTCCATGTGCGCATTGACGAGGACAGCTGCACCTCACCTCCCTGTCGCATGTTCCGCAGATTAGATTCATCAAAGTAGTTCAAGAATAATTGTTGGTTGGCGGGATTGAGATATAAAAGGCAAGTGAGTATGTGTTTTGCATCCTCCGTATGTCGGTTGGCGTTCTCATGCTTGTGTGTACATCGGGAGGTGCGGCGGGAGTGTTCGGGAGCTTCTCTTGGACAGAAGCATCAATCGGGTCTCCAGTCGAACATCTACTCGTGTACTCTTTCTTACACACAACGTTTTCCGCAAGTGCTGCGTCGTGAATTAGCATTTAATCGTATATGTGGTTTCCGGAACACAATGTTTTAGGTGTTGGGAGAAGTCGACAGGCCAGTAACTTACGAGGACCTGGGAGGCTTGAAGTACCTTGAGGCATGCATAAAGGAGACGTTGCGCCTCTACCCTTCAGTCCCACTGATTGCACGACAAACTGTAGAAGACATAAAAATTAGTGAGTTTTGTTTTTTGAAAACTTTCTTTTAGATCCTCACGAGGATGGGAGGCTTCAACAACTTGCTGAGATGTCGAGGCTTTTAAAAGCTTTTTTGATGATTCAAGAATAAACCTACAAACTTCTAGATAGAAAGAAGGAAGTGACAACACAAACCTCATTCAGTATGATTTGCATAGTACCTACGTAGAAAAAAAAAGAAGGCGGATGGAAAAGCCCGTTGAGAATCGGTTGCTCGAACAATCTGAAGGGAATGACGACACCAAATGCCAGTTTTATTCTCAAGTAGCACTCGAACGAAATACCTTCAAACTAGGTTGTGTTTCGGCACACTCAAGGTCATTCTCGATTTTCTACTTGCGTTATCGAGTGAAGTTGGAGCATTCCATTTCAAATTGAATATATTCGAACTAGGTTGAGTTCTGGGTGTGTTCAACAAAAAAACCTTTTTCTAGCCTCATAAAGGTAAGTCTAGCGAAAAGCAGTAAAAGGAACGAGTGTTCAAAAGGGTCGCTATCAAACTTTCACTTGGATTATCTGGTAATGGGTGAAGGAGGCTTCACTTCTTCAAAAGAGGCTCCCGTTCTTTTTCGTCTTGAGCATTTGTCCCGCATAGGAGAGGCGTCCGCTTTTTGTCTCCCGATTGGATGCTTGGTTGGAATGAAGGCCAACTAATTTCTAGTCGTCATGCAAGGTATCAGGAGAGCGCTGTGCTCCAAACGTTCTTTAGGCAATTTTCTAGCTCTGTCGAGATTTAGGCCGGGCCTACAAACACTGCTCTGGTCCGCGCGTAGGACACGGCCGCACCTTCCAGGCGAGCCTCGTGAATTTTGTCAGCATTGTATTAGGTTGGCGCCTAAGACTTTGTCACTTTTGCAATTTTTTTTAATTTAATTTTTTTCCTTACAACAACTAACAATTAACATATATATGCACCGTCACTATCGACAAGGTATTGCCATTTATCAGGCAACTTGTGAATCTTGCTTGCATAGAATTCCTGGGGTTTCGAGGAGGAAAACTCGCCGATGCACGTCTCACGTTGATTCACATAATCGAACCTCATATTTTTCAGATGGTTTCACAGCGGCAGGAGCAGTTGATAATCCGTTGGAGCCAGGTCAGATGAAATTGGTGGGTGGGCCAGAACATGCCATCCCAAGCTTTGAAGTTTCTTTCAAGTCTCTTTTGAAATGTGTGGGCCAGCACGGTAGTGGAGAGACAAGACTTTCCTCTGTTTCTCGCGTAGATCTGCAGCAATAAGTTCCACAAAGTACACAAGGCTTTGGTGCTGAAAGTGGAGTTTGTTGGCAGCAAGCCTAAGTGAATAATCCTTCCGAATGGTTACAGACGCTAAGCATTACCTTCCCTGGTTGGAATCCTGGTTTGCAGGTCGAGACCCCATGCTCTACGCGTCCGAGCCGCTGATGCTTCCTTGCATGGTTC
This sequence comes from Haemonchus placei, assembly GCA_900617895.1. Classification (NCBI taxonomy): domain Eukaryota; kingdom Metazoa; phylum Nematoda; class Chromadorea; order Rhabditida; family Trichostrongylidae; genus Haemonchus; species Haemonchus placei. The sequence goes on along the minus strand of UZAF01018368.1, from coordinate 14,422 downwards.
ACTTAGAGAACACACTTCTCGTCGCCGGCGTTTAACTTTTCCAGCCATGAGTAGGGGCGACGGAAAGTCAACAAGTTCAAACATGAATCTCTACTCATTTTTAGGTGGTGACCAGAGAGTTTTTCTCCTCACAACCCCAGGAATTGTATGCAAGCAAGATCCACAAGTTGCCTGATAAATGGCAATACCTTGTCGGTAGTGACGGTGCATATATATGTTAATTCTTAGCAGTCGCGAAGGAAAAAAATAAAATTGAAAAAAAAATTGCAAAGGCGACGAAGACTCAGGCACCGAACTAATAATAATCGGCGAATCGACCCTTCCTCATTTGGAACGAACGATATTTGTCGGAACACGAAATTTGACAGAGGATTAGTAGGGCATGCAAGATGTATCCAAAATGAGTCTATGCTTATCCTATTATTAGAAGTCTCATTGTGTTGTTGTTCATCTTGAAACTAATGACCCATTGAAGGTGCGATTGGTTGGCAACCAAAGGCCTGAGCAGTACTTACAGATGTTCCCGAGTAATACCATTATCAAATGTCTTTATCAATAAAGCTTCGTTTCTCTTCGATATACCGTTCAATGGAAATCACATATTATTAACGGTTGGGTAAGTTTTGCCAAGAATGATAACGAAGCGAAAAGAAACAGTAGTAAATAACAAATTTGTTGAATTTAATTGCTGAGAGAATCTTGCTTTCTAAGGCCTCTAATATCTTCAATGTTCCCATCCTGCCTCCTCTTCTCCTATGGGGAACCCCGCCTCCTATGGGGAACCCGGTCCGAGTCCGGTCCTGGCAACTACCATAAGTATCCCCATACCGCCCTCCCCTCTCCCCCCCCCCCCTCCCTGCGGGTCTAGTGGGTGTGGTGCAGTAGGAACGAAATTGTCATGTTGCGGTGAGAGAGGCACCGCGCGCGAAGGAATGTAGCAGTATGCAGCTGCAAGTAAGAAATTCGGGAACAAATGAACTAGCAGTAGAATCATGTCATGAGTAATAATCGCATGGCGATTGAGCTGTATGAAGAACGCTAGAGCTGTTATATCGAAGCAAATAGCCCGCGACAGCCGCGTGCGGCGGATCGATCAAGCAAAACCGTTCCTACTGCCGGTCTCCCGGGTCTAGCCATTCCTTCCACACACCATGAGTGCTCCCATCCTGTTTCCTGTAATCCTAGCGAATTGGAACTTTCTAGGTTCACGGGGACAGGTGTTATGAATTTCTGTTAAGCCCCGCCCATCGTGGGAGGAGTCCGATCCTGCCACCCACCATAAGTGTTTCCATCCTGCCGCCTGTACTCCTACCAAGTTTGAACGTTCTAGGTACACTGGGACAGGAGCTATGATTTTCCGCTCGAACATTTATTTCGCACAAGTCCCGCCCCTCTGTAGGCGGAATCCGGTCCTCTCTACCAACCAAAAGTGTTCGCATCCTGTTCCCAGTACTCCGAGCAAATTCGAACGTTTTAGGTCCACGGCCACAGGAGTTATGAATTTCCGGTCGGACACACACACACAAACACACAGACATTAGCGCGAATATGGTAGGATGTACAAATTTTAGGCTCGATTAGAGAATAAAGTCCTTCGCATGCAAAATATGAACTGCATTCATTCGGGGCTGGATTGGTCGGTCTTTTTCGAATGATCAGAAAGATTGGTATAAAACGCTTGTGAGACTGAGACTAGTTGGAATAAAAGCAGCTAGAACTATACCATAGCGTAACACCAGAGAAAGAAAAGTTCCGGTGAAAAACAGTGAAAAGCCACCATGCGAGTGAGAAAGCACCTCACTAATTCGCATACCGAGTCTGGTATCGTTTCTCCGAACGGCTTGTCGCGCTCACCAAACTCTATCGCGCGCTATGAAGGGAAGGAAATCCCAGTGGAAGGATGCGGCAGTTTCCGCGAAACCACTGCTGCTGGCTGTGGAAATTCGAGGAGTAGTTTCACCACTCGTACATACCTACCGCATTTGCCAAAGCATTTAAAATACCATGATCAGCCTTGTCTCTTTGTAAGTATTTTTTCATGTACGATTGCATGTAGTATGTTCTGAAATTCGTAATCTCTTTCTGTTGCGTTATTTTTACATTGGTTCAGAATAAAATCAGAGTATTTTGGCATTAAAACTGATAGAGTTGAATCATTTGAAGTGCGATGGAGGAGAGGATGATCTGTGTTAGGGACATACGAGAGCTAGCAAATGGAAATCATTAACTCTGATAAAAAATGAAAAAACGCGTAGGGGTGAGGGGGAATTCGCCAAAAACAGATCTCCGAGCACGATTACTTCATCGTCTGTCAAGAGGCGACTGAAAGAGCAAGTTTTTTCAAGGCGTTGGACACCACTGGTATGCTGAGAGTAGACAGTTCATGGGGCATAGAATGGAAAACACAGTCCAGCTCCCCGTTTTCTTCAATGTGCTGCGAACTTTCTGGTGGTACCAGCAGCTACGTTCAGTTAGGATAAGATCGCAGCACTCCCGAAAGTAAAGCAGAAAACAATACGAGCGTTCCAAAAACAGAAAAAGCACAAACAGAAAACAAAAAGAGTTACAGAAACACCACACCGAACCACGTTAACACAACTTTTCACATCAAGATATCTTTTCACTCTCCATTCGTCTTCTGCTTTAAAATGAACTCATGTCGCAGGAAGTGGTCGGCCCTATCAAGTCTGTGTATTCCGTTGATATGATGAATAAATCCCTCTTCTCGAGAACTAGCTCCTAAGAAGTCAAATGCTCGAAGAAGGATTAAAAAGCCTGAGAGAATGCACTCACAGAGGGATCTGATAACTGAAATTTTCAGAAGACCACATTCTGCCGGCGGGAACTGGTGTTGTGGTGGTGCCGTCGATGGTGCATCGCGATCCGAATTACTGGGACGATCCAGAAGTATTCCGGCCTGAACGATTCATTGATGGAGAGCTGAAACATCCCTACGCTTACATTCCATTTTCAGCTGGCAGCAGGAATTGCATAGGTACGTTTGGAATAAATTCTCATGGATGGTTCAGGGCTAGAAGCACAAAGAAACGCGTGCAAATGTGAAAACACAGGGTTCTAATATTAAATGTCGAATGCATGAAAGATAGCAGTCCCAGGGCACAGCAACGAGCATATTTTTAGTACACTTGTAGCTGGTTTTTTCCACGAAGGATGACAGTGTGCTTCGATCTTCATATTCTTGCTTTACGAGCTGCTTCACTCCGTTTCTTTCCCATTCATGCGATTTTCAGAGAAATAGCTATTATATCTTGTTTATGCATATTATGTGGCTGAAGTTCATTGTCTGAAGAACAGCTCTTCATCATTATTACAAAATAAAAAACTATTTAGCCTTTTAGGCCAACGCTTCGCCATGATGGAAGAAAAATGCATACTTGCGCTGTTGATGCGACATCTCCGTGTGCGTTCGCTTCTCCGTACAGACGAGATGCGCGTCGCCGCTGAGCTCATCATTCGACCACTCCACGGAAATCGGATAAAGTTTGAAAAGAGGGCTTATGGTGACTACACACATTGTAGCCCATGACCAAACGTACGAATCATTTCCCAATATCCATCGAGGGTACCTCTCCTCACTAGCCCTAGTATTTGGCGGATTCATGAAACTGAAGCTGGGGTGAGAACTCGGGCAAACACGCGCGAAGATATTTCTGCAATATGAGCGTTGGTGAAAGGCTCTTAATTATTTCCGAAGAGGTTTTATGTTCTTGGATTTCTATGTTTTATTCTTGTATGTGTGACCCAATTGAATGGATCAAGCATGATGAAATGCCTTCGCGCTTGATAGATAGCGATTACACTGTGAACAGCCACCTTTTTATGAAAAAGAAATTTTCTTTTAATAGTAATTTCTAAACGAGCGCACACAAATCAGCTGTTCGGATTTCTATTGTTTCTTTTCCTTGCACAAATTTTGATCTGCCTATTTTTTTTTATCTCGCTGTTTAGGCTATTAGTTTGTGATCTAATCACGAGTTTTCCCTTCACTTTCCCTGTGGAATTTAATTTTTTATTGTGATCATTAGTTGCTCTTGAATTTAGTTTGTATATTTGCGATTTGCTGTGTTTCTTCAAGCTTAACCTTTCCCGATTTATATCGCAAGGGCTCATTCACCTGATTTTCATTCTAAAACTTTTGTTATAAGGCAACTACCTTCCTGTTATACTATGTGTGGATTTTTTGTGTGAACATATCGGACATTATCGGGAAGCTGTTTCAAAGTATACACATTTTTATATATTTGGCAATATATATTGAATAAATCGACTTGAAAGACATTCCAACCAGCGCACTAATGCGCAGATCTCGCTGGTATAGTTCGTTTTCAAGTATGACCTAATAGAACGGAACTATGACTCTGAACGTTCTCCCAAAATCTATATAATTAACCCATTGACGACCATGCAGTCCTTATGTGGACTGCACTTTTTCGGCCTCGTGGGACCATGCAGTCCACATGTGGACTGCAGTTGTATTTTTTTGTTTTATTCATCTATATTTCTATTTTTTACAATTTTTCTTCTCGAAACATTACATCAGGCCTTAATGAGACTACATATAGCGTGGTCCTAAAAATCTTCTAACTTTACAATTGTAAGGGTGTTTTTTTCGAAGGAGTACACTACCTTGGTGAATTATTCGTTTGTTGAACAACTTCAAAAAATGAGATATTTTTGAAGGTCGGTCGTCATTAGCATTTCCGCTGTTATCGACCAAAGGCGAAGCTACTAACGCAACGCAAATAAAAGTTCTCCGAAGCGATTTCTAGTAATGATTGAACTCATAATTGAATGACCACTAGAACGAACGCCGTTTCTATAATAAAGATCAATAATCACTCAATGTGGGCATTCTTACCAAACCTATTTGAAGGAATATTCCTGAAAACTTATAATCTTCTCTTATAAAATTGAAAAAGCGGTCATGCTGGACCATGAAATCCACAAAAGGGCTGCAGTCGCGGGTGGACGAAAAGCGCGCCGGTCCTTCGCGGCGTTTTTCCGCAAAACGCCATGGTTAAGGAACTAAAGCGGAAGCAAACTGTATCAAGTAGAAGCTTCACAACAGGTCTCATTACTCGTTAAAGTGAGTATCGTATTCACTGACCGCAAACCACTAAGGGCCTGGGGCGGATAAGTTGCGGCTTTCATTCTCATCTTTACAGAACTTCATGTTGTATAGTGGTGGAATTAAGGGTAGTCAGGTAATAATGATAAGTGATGGTTCGAAACTATTCTCAACCAACTCACCCGCACCTAAGTGTGGGCGTCTTAACTAGCTGTGAAACTCAGAGGCCTCATTTTTTTCCGTGACTGAATTGGGCTGGACGTTCAGTCTTAGTCTCAGAACAAGTGGTACATTAATGTACCTTCGTCATGGACTTTGACGCTACCTCTAATGTCTGAGAGGCTGCTATTACTACTGTGGGACGTTATAATGACTCGAACATTTATTAAGACGGCCAACATTCAAAGAGATTGAGAAAAAGTCTAAATGACCAATGAAAGAAATCCACGAACGGATCAGACACCAGAGAGAGCTTTTGAGAGGGTGGGGAAGTAGGCCGCTCAAGATCGCTGCTCTTCTGAAGCCTACGGAGTTTTGAGTCACTGAAGTTTGTTTCAAGAGCACCCACCCAGGATGCGGCAATCGAGGATAGGATCTGGAGACACGGAGTTTACAAGAAGTTCATAAGGCCCCGTGGGGGTAAGGAGAATTCTGCCACTGACGGTCGACAATATTCCCTGCTAAAGGTTTGCCTTTTATACAGGTCTCCCGCTCCAATTATTTTTTCAAGCGTGTTCACCTTAGCAGTTAACTCCTGTCTGGTCTCCAGTTCAATGATCTGGTCAACCATCGACTTCGCGGTGTATTGATCTTTAATGGAACTCTCCGTTCAGCGAAACCCATCCCAGGCATCGGATCTTCCTCTCCTGATCTGTTATCCTCCAGCCCCCCCCCCTCCCCTTCCCCAGACAACTTCCTCTCCTTTGTGCAGATGAATAGTTTGCGGTTGCCAATGCCAGGAATGCATTGTAGAGCTGTAACTGTATCGCTGCTTCTTGGACACCTGCTTCCGTGTAAAGCTTCCCATGCATCCATGTGCAAATTGCCACAGTCTCCCTAGTGCCTTCCATTTGGGAACGCTTCAGCTGACACAGGGGTCCGTGCTGCCACCACGCTTCGTCCTTCTTTCGAGAGAGTCTTCACTAGATCTACAATCTCCTTGAAAACCTCCTTTTAGCCTTTGTCTTATTTGGGGAACACAATTGTCGAGATTCCCAGTGTGCTCCAGTCGACAAGCGTTTTTCCGAGGCTGCCCTATGGCATGACTACTTTAGTAAGAAGTACTCCCTCAGAAACATACGTGCTCTTTCGTTTGTTCTTTCTTGAGTATCTCGAAAGCCCTCTTATAGCAAATGCAAATGAGAGAAAAATCGTCCGTTGCAGTGACTCACGGCTTCAACATTTAGCAATCAGCATTTAGATAGAAAGCATTTTCCCCATAACATAATATCTTTGTTTATCGTACAATTACATTTTTCAGATTGTTGTTCTATGCGAGCCGTAACGATCGTATAAAAGAAGCTTGCAGCGCCAACTCTTCGCCTCTCAGCTTCAACGCCATTCTCTTCAACAGGCTTTAGCCCTCTTCACTAGACTTCTGCGCCAATCCTCCATCTCGTGCAACAACGCATCTGGCAACTACCAACGGCTTCAACAGGACAATATCTGAGGACAATTTTCCCACATCAGGACACGTAACCGGTTGATTGATTGATTTGTAATAGTGAAAAATAAATATCTAACCAATTGCCTTTGCCCAGAAACAGTCGTAAATACTACCGCGTGGCAACTCAACAAGAGTTTCGGCGAGCAACCCACGAAAACACCATACTTGGGTGCTTCGGCAACCCCACGAACTCAGGTCGATTAAATTTTGCTTGACCGGAAAACACAGCGGTCACTCACTTTCTTCGCTCAAACGTAAAGTGACAACCAAGAAGCAGGGTAATGCTTGAACAACCCCTTTTATAGAGAGTGTGCTCTTTCAGCACATTGATGAGTCACTCTCGTAGAAGAGCTACTTCTAACCCTCTTAGAAGGAAAACATAGAACAACGTTAGTGGCAAAATTATCCTAAGCCAAAAGTTGGGAGGCAAACGTCCGACGAAGGACATTTGCATGTTCTGCGAGGGCACGCATTCTTCCCATGCTTGCAATAAATATTCCACTCCGCAAGAACGGTGTCTCTATTTGAGGCGAAATAATCTTTGTTTGATATGTGCTTCTGGAAAAATAACATAATACCAGCCAATGCAGGAGACGAAGATGTTTCCGATGTGGTGGACCTCATGATACATCTCCCTTCTCTAAAGATAGTTCCACCCATCCCTCCATACTAGCCGATACCCAGGGAGAATCACATCCTTCCAAAACACCTTCCTTCAAATGAGGGGTTGGACGGGACAATAGCGGCAATAAGTTGAGTAAGGTAAAATCGCACGTCATCACTACAAAGGAAAATAATAGCTGTTCAACAACTCCATCGGATGACGCACTGGGAGAACCAGTGGTGCTTCAACATCACACGGTCACTAACGAAATTAAATTGAGGCACCCATTTTTACCAAAAAAGAAAGCAACAATAATCGACACTACCACCCAAGCATTGACAAAAATTAACGTCTTAATGGATACGGGAGCAGAACTATCATTTATAGATAGTTCCCTTGCAGAACGATCATAGTTGCAAATATAGGAAAAGAAAGTGGTACAGCTAGTGACCTTTGGAACAACGATGTGGAAAAGACCACAAGCAACCGATTGTGCCTGAAAGTTTGGGACGCAGAGGGAAACCCACATAATCTGGACGTGTTTACCCACAATATCTTGACAAGGCCACTCGAGAGACCGAGACTGCCCGACTCTGATGCCGGGTTCATTCGCACAGTAGATATACCCATCCAGTGGGAGCAAGACCGAAGAAAGGTCACACCCTCCATCTTCCTGGAGTTTGGTCAGTTGTGACCAGCCCACAATGGCCTTACTATCAGGCATGCGCGTCCTTCCGACCACTTTGGGGTACTTAATTTTAAGAGGACCCCAATCTCAAGGGAAAAATGTGCTGCACGTAACACATTCCACACCTGAAGATGAAGATAATTGGATGAACCTTTGGGCAATAGATGTCGTACAGCAGAGGAGTTGACTGGAACGGAAAAGGAAGCTCGTAGAGAGCAGGACATGAATGTGTGGGAATGGTTCACCAACACAATACAGCACCGACCTGCTACTACTGCGCTTGCCGTGGAATGAGCAACACCCGTACTTACCGGACAATAAAACTCCAGCCTATAGACGATAAGCTAAGGTATGGGCATCAATAAGTAAAGACAGTGTGCTCATAGAGCAATAGGAAAACGTCTCTCGAGACCAACTTCGCAATAACATCATCGACCAAGTCGAAGAATCGTCATTCAGTGCTACGGAAGAACAAGATCACTACATTCTCCACCAGCTCGTAATCACCCCACATAAGGCGACAACTAAAGTAAGAATCGCCTACGATGCTCCAGCACATTATAAAATTGTCCTTCTGTTAATGATGTACTGTATAGGAGACCTGTCACACTACCCCTCATCTATTGCACCTTATTAAGTTTCTGAATCGGGTTAGCGGGCGCAATCCTTTTTCATCTCAACACCAAAGTGAAGATAATTTGATTCGAGACTCAAAAAGAACGTATACGTAGGTAATCTTGTGCTGACTACGGAGACATTGGAAGAGACAATATTCATCTACTAGAGGACGAAACAGATGCTCCAGGAAATCAATATGAATTTCGTCCAATAACCAGACGGGAACCTAAGCTCAGGAAGAAACCAGAGAATGAAGTAGGACCATTTGTTCATAGACGCATAATAGAAATTCGCAATATAGCCCACCGCATCGCAATGCAGCGATGTCTGATCAGAACCAGATATATTACATTACAAGATAGCCCGACAGACTGCGCTATCGTGGAACAACAAAAGGAGAATTGCAAAATCATCTATGGTGATAAGTCCCTCACCTCCTTCAATACTCACCCTTCCAATGGCCATGTCAGGAAAAATTGTTCAAGTTCCCTCTTGATGCTACTGAGGCTTGTAGCTTAAACCTGATAGAATCTGATGAGATTCTCACCATCAACACGAGGAAGAGTAATGACGTAGAAATACTTTATTCCAGTCAAGTGCGGACATGGACCCAAGCCAAGCGAATTATAGCGTACGCTTTTCGTTTTCACAGTGCACTAATTAGACGCGTCAATTCAAAAGGCTGTAGATGTTTAACTTCATCCTCGATAACAGTTCAGCATCTCTTTCACAATATAGGATCAGTGACTGCGGCTGAGATTAGATGAGGCAGAGTTAACACTACTACGTCATCACCAAACTGTACATGTCACCCCACAAGTAACCGATTCTTTACAACAACTCAATATCTATCGAGACGAACAGGGTATCCTTCGTTGTTCTGGGCGACGTGGCCATGCACACTTGGACAGTGACACCAAGAATCCTGATTTCGTTATCCAAAAACCCTCCTAGCTGAGATAATCATAAGAGATGTCCATCAACGAGGTCATCCGGGAGTCAACCATACAATAGCCATGATTCGACAAGAGTTCCGGATACCCCAATTGCGATCGCATTTTTGCGCAATAATAAGGAAATGCGTCCAATGCCTAAAATTCGATAACCTACCCCATCAATATCCACCGCAAGAAGATTTTCCAGGAGAGTTATCCGCTCATACCCGTTTCGACATGTAGACCTCGACTATTTCGGCCCTCTCTAATAACATCGACAACAGAGGAGAGCGCCAAATGTTTTGGGGCAATAATCAACTGTAAGACCACCCGACCTGTTCATATCGATGTCGTCGCAGACAAGACTACAAGGGCCTTCCTCAATATGCTCCGCCGTTCCTTCGCAAGACGTGGGATACCGCAATCATTCACTAGTGATAATGCCCCGTCATTAGAACAAGGGAGAACTGTCGTGAAAGACTGTCCCAACGTTACACACAACGACCGTACATTATGAGTGAATAAAGCAACAAAGGGTGGAATTACAATACGCCATTCGCTCCTTGGCAAAGAGGATTTTATGAACACTCATAATATCTATCAAACTTTGCCTCTTTAAAATTAGAGGCCATTCAATACTCTCTTCCGCAGAACTTACGACAACCTTTATCTAGATTGAGGCTCTAAACAATACCCGCCCACTCACTTATAACTGGAGAGCCCCATAAAGACTTAATATTGTGCCCTTTAGACTTTTCCAGAAAGAGATTCATGTTCATCTTCCTATCGAAAAAACCTTAAAAGGAGTAGAAAACCCAGAGTATCTTCCTTGCGCCGAGCTAGCTGTTTTGCAGACCAAAAAAAAAGCCGTAAAAACTCTAGAAGCATTCTGTCAAATCACGAAAAAATTCTGGAATGCATGGCAAACCGAATACTCAACAGCTCTTGAAAAAACACAACCTCAATACCGGAGAAAAACAGGGCTTTTCACAATATCCTTAAGAAGGAACGGTAGCCTCAATAAGTGATCCTATGTTGCCTCGTCACTTCTGCAAAATATGGATGATTCATGAAGCGTTTGCAAACGCTTGAGGACCTGTACGAGAAGAGTTTGTACACCTACCTTTTCAGCGGCTAATTCGACGGCCAATTAACCTGTTGATTCCACTCGAACTAGAAGAGCAAGACTGTTCGAGATCAGTGGCATCTCAGCGTCAATCCAAAGCCGCCACCTATGCGCACTAGAACAAGGGTCATCCCGCAGTATGTTTGCAATTACCACGTTTCTGCACATGGCCATGATTCTCCTTTTCCCTTCACAAAGGTATTAGCAGAAACTCCGTCAGTGCGATCTATGTAGTGTACACCAGGGAGAGTGTGGCTCATGACCGCGTCCAGAAATGCGTACGAGTTTTGCGCGGACCAATACAGTGTTCATGTCAAAGAACCATGACCCACCGAGAACATATCGTACCCACCAGATGTTGTACTACATGAACACTTAGCAAAGGGAAATTTACGAACAGTTAAACCGTCGGTACCATGGAAATTATGTGTTCACCCGGCTCATTCTGCCACTTAATATCATGCACCATTTGTACAGCAAACATATTAAAACTCTGAATGCTGGCTAAAAAAGCTATTTTTGCAACAGCAGCATATTATACTATTTTATAACAGGATGTTACGTCTTCCTCTACGTACTAACAGATTTCGGTTATGCAATAAGACTCGCTGGCAGCATGATTTCCGCAATAGTCAGATAGGTGATTAGAGAATTCCGTTCTCTGAAAAGTAGACCAGAAACCTTTCCTCTACGACGTTCAGCCAAAATTATTGCAATATTATCAATGGCCCTCAATGCAGGTTTATCCCATCAATGTCAAGAAATTAATGCCTTCATGCACCATTCCATTATTTGCACAGAAAGGCCATACAGCAGTTGTAGAGTGTTTAAGATCAGCCCTCTCAAACAGGAAGCATGTTTACGCTTGTCATAGAATGGTGCGGTAGGTCACGAGGTAAGGATGCGGTGGGAATCGTTAAGGCTGGTTTGCGAGTCGGCAACTCATTCCTTCACTAGAGTTACAGTTCATAAAATAGTTGATAGTGAAGCGGGTCTTGCACAGGAGACAAATGTGTGAATGCTTCCAGTTTACTACCCGAACTAGAACAACGGAACCAATATCCAGGCAATACCGCATGTGTAGAATCTTGTAGTGACCCAGGGTGGGACTGCTTTTTCTTGAGTTCCGATGTTTGTTCTACCGAATCTACTTATTGTAAACCGGTCAGTAACGATGTGTTTGAAATCTTCCACTGCAACAGATGGACGGAATCCGCCAAAATAGAAATAACGATGACGCAACTGGAAAATCCACCTAAGCTATAAAAACGCTTTTACCCAATGTTCCCGTCAAGTGGAAGTCCTTCACTATTGCACTCACCAACATTGGGATACCTCCTATACCGCTGCTCAGTATCAGTTCATCACCTATAGAGAGGGCGCGGCTCTTTGGAGAAATAACATAGTTCCACCTTTGAGTTGCGCAACCTCTGAAGGCGCAGAAACGCTAGCATGTGAAGTATTTGAGACTGCAATTGTTGGCCTGTAGCCAAATGCAAAGACCTTCCAGTAACATCATGGTTCGGCTAAATCGAAAACTTATTACCACTGAAGTTCCCGTCATTGTCATTCCGGCCGCACCCCAGCCGCAAGTTCAAGCAACGGTTACTAGTATGGTGACTTAAGAAATTTTTGTCAAGCTTACATGAATAGACGAAAAAGGGTTGAAACGGACAACGTCATAATAAGCACCGATAAAATCGTGCGAAAAGTTGGGAGCATCACAGCCGAAATCGAGCTTGAAATAAAAGAGACGATGAACTCTTTGCATAAAGGTAAATGTCGTCTTCAGAAGCAACTTATCGAAGATGCAATGTCACTGGAATATTCCAACTCCTGTGGGACCTTCGAAGGAGAAATGGAAGGAATAAAAACGATTCACGAGGTGAAGGTAAAAAAGGAACATCGCATGACAGAACAACGATCGAGGGAACACCAAGAAGAAGTTTCCAACAAGGATTACCTTCTTCAGCTTCATTAATGAAAATTCTATGGAGGACGAGGAGCAAGAGGTTAACAAAAATTCACAGGTCGGTCATCAGCAAAAACGCTCTATCCATGTCATCAATAGAGATCTCGAAGATCTGAAATATGCTTCACGTCTACCCACTACTCGTCGAATACGTGAAGTTTCATCGATTACCATTCCCTGGACCACGAGTTCTTTCTGCAGGAGACAAGGAATCCACTACTCCGACTTGTACCCTGATTTTACCAATGGCAGTCTGCGATACGGTATCATTCGACAAGAGGGCAGGGCGTCTATTGTCTGGGGAGGTGTAATGCTTACGTTGACTGTCGTGAAAGAAGATAGGAGTGCTGGTATTGTGAGATAGTGAAAAACACAATACTGAACTCCCTCATTCCTAGAGATAAGGGCATCATCGTTCACTGTGCACCATACCAAACTCAAAAGAAAGAATAAGAAACGTTATTGAGGATGTTCCATAAGAATTACTTGAGGCGTCAAAGTCGAACAATGGCAACTCATCTGTCCTGAGAGTGTAGCAAATGCTACTGTAATCGATGATAGAAAGTAGTCCGTTGCAGTGATTCACGGGCCGAGTCTTCAACATTTAGCAATCAGCATTTATATAAGGGTGTTCATAGAGTTCGGTGGCTATTCGTTTTTTCAGAGCTTGTAAAGATAACTCACCAAGTTGAGCTTAATGGTCCATGATATAATCTCCATGCAAACCCACCATCTTTCGCCAACGATCGGGTAGGGAAGCAACTCTATCCTCCCAAAAGCTGGCCGGCCGCGACTAGGCCCAGCCCTCGATCACTTCCTCGAGGTCGCGCTCGTTCTTCAGCTGTTTTCCGTCCAAGACACCACTTTGCATTGACCGGAAGATGTGGTGATCGCATAGACTGATGTTCGGGCTATACGGTAGATGCGTGACCGTCTCAATGCCCAGCCTTCCCAGAACGGCCTGAGTATCTCTCGCTTTGTGGGGGCGCGCGTTGTCCTAGAGCAACCACGGATTGCAAGTTTCTGAGGCGGCAGCTTTCACCTTGTCCTCCTGCAATGTTTTAGAGATGGTCAGTGACGTCACTGTGGCATTGTTGGGTAGGATGCTGTAGTGGACGATGCCGTGGCAAGAGAACCAGAATGACAGAAAGCGCTTCTTTCCTTTTATTTTCCTTTGCACGGCTTGGCGGGAGCGCATCGAAATCCACCCAGACTGGTTTGTTGGCAGGATTAGAGTAGCAGACCTACTTTTCATCTTGGCAAATGAGGGAGTCCAGAATCTTCCCCAGGCCTCTGAGTCTGAGGTTGTTGGAACACACCTCTACCCGCTTCCTTGCCTGTGCCGGCGTGAGGTCGTGAGAGACAGCTCGACGCTTCTTCAACACCTTGCCAGATTCAATAAGGACTTTTTGGATGGTGGAACGGGAAACCAGCGTGGCCTTGCTTAAGCCGCGCAAAAACGACGTCGGTTAATCGTCCAGGGCATGTAGAATGCCTTGTCGATCGACGGTGGCTGGGCGACCGGACCTCGGTATATTTTCGATGCCATGTTTCCATTCGTGAAGCGAGTCCACCATTTTGACATCCAGCTCTTGGAACATGTGTTATCACCAAACTGCTGACGCATCCTGGTCGTGGAGATAACGTGAGATGCCCAGGTTGTAGCAGTCTTTATTGTGGTAAGAGCAGGAATGGAAATTTAAGAACTAGCTAGCTCAGAAGAT